>BJCN01198616.1:0-11187 GCA_018326445.1 Flaveria brownii
TGGGGAAGCCCTTATCATACATGATTAGATGTCCAGAAGAAAACTAGGAATCATTTCATGTATTTAAGTATAAAAGTACCAAAGGAAGCGGTGTCACACCTTCCTAGCCCATGTGGTTGAAAAAAATCTAAGGAGAAAAGCATCCAAGATATTCCAACAATGCGGGAGCACCGGGAAGTGTTTCTCGAGGATCTGTCAGGATTACCTCCTACCTGACAAGTTGAGTTTCAAATTGACTTGATCCCTGGAGCAACACCGCTGGCGAAATCACCCTACAAACTGGTACCCTCTGAAATACAAGAGTTGTCTAGTCAGTTACGGGAACTACTAGACAAAGGATTCATCCGACCAAGTTTCTCACCTTAGGGGAGCTCCGGTCTTGATCGTTAAGAAGAAGATGGGTCTTTCAGAATATGCATTGACTATAGGGATTTGAATAAACTCACTATCAAAAATAGGTACCAGCTACCCATAATTGATGAACTTTTTGATCAATTAAAGGGTGCGACATACTTCTCAAAGATCGATCTTAGGTCTAGATACCATCAACTAAGAATTCAAGAAGATGACATACCAAAGACAACCTTTCACACTCGGTATGGGCACTATGAATTCTTAGTAATTCCTTTTGGTTTGACAAATGCACCAACTATGTTCATGGATATGATTAATAGAGTATGCAAGCCGTACTGGACAAGTTCATGATTGTATTTATTGATGACATCTTGATCAATTCATAGTATAAGGAAAATAATGAGAAATATTTGAAATCGATACTTGAATTACTTGCGAGGGAAAAAACTGTATGATAAACTATCGAAGTGTGAGTTTTGGCAGAGAGAAGCACATTTCCTTGAACATGTAATAAATGAGAAGGGAATCCACGTGGATACAAGCAAGATTGAAGTAGTCAAACGGTGGGAAATACCCAAGACACCCACTGAAGTCTAACAATTTTTAGGTTTAGCGGGACACTGTCGGTGATTCATCGAGAATTTCTCAAAAATTGCCCAACCCTTACTAGCTTTGTCATAAAAGAATGTGAAGTTTGAATGGAAGACAAAACAAGAGGATGCATTTCAATTATTGAAACAACAGCTATATGATGCTCCAATTTTAACATTACCCGACGGAACTAACAGTTTCATTGTGTACCGCGATACGTTGTGTCAAGGTTTAGGCCGTGTCCTGATACAAAAGAATAAAGTCGTTTGCTATGTAGCATGACAACTCAAGGTTTATCAAAATAATCACACCACCCATCAGCTAGAGTTAGGGATGTAGTCTTCGCCTTTAAAATCTGGAGACATTATTTTTACCGGACGAGGTGCACCATCTACACGGATCATAAGAGCTTACCACACATATTTGATCAGAAAGAATTAAACATGCGAAAACGAAGATGGGTAGAATTGTTGAGCAATTACGACTGCAAGATTAAGTACCACCTGAGCAAGGGCGACGTTGTGGCCGACGCCTTAAGCAGAAAGGAAAGGGTTAAGCTCCTAAGGGTACGTGCCTTAGGCATTATTGTTTAGACGATTCTCTCCGTTAAGAGTCTCAGGTCTTAACAAAAGGAGGTCAAATCCTGAACACACAAAGAGAAGCAATTTTGAGAAACAATCTAAAGAACGGACTTCAGTCTGGAGCAGAGGAAAGGCTGGAACATGAGACTTGCGAAGTACTCTACTTCTAAGATCGCATGTGGGTCACGAACTCGGATAGCCTTAGGAACCTAATCATGGATGAAGCCCATAAATCTAGGTATTAAGTGCATCCTGGATGTGAAAAGATGTACAATGATCTTAGAAAATTTTATTGGTAGCCCGGCATGAAAAAGGATATCGCTATATATGTCGGGAAGTGCTTGACCTGTTCAATAGTCGAGGCCAAACACCAATAATTATCAGGTATGCTTCAACAACCTGAAATCCCTAAATGGAAGTGGGAACAAATCACAATGGATTTCATCACCCAATTGCCTTGAACTTCCACTGGTCACGATTCGATATGGGCCATGGTCGATCAGTTGACCAAGTCTGTACATTTTCTTTCCATTCGAGAGGATTACAAAATGGAGAAATTGGCCAAAATCTATGTGAACGAAGTTATTGTAAGAAACTACCGATCTCAAATATGTCAGATCGGGACAGCCGATTTACATCTCGATTTTGGCAGTCTCTACAGAAAACCTTAGGGACACGACTAGACCTGAGTACCACCTATCACCCTCAAACCCATGGACAGAGTGATCACCATTCAAACACCCAAATATATGCTTAGGACCAGTGAGATAGACTTTTGCGGTAGTTGGGACTCTCATTTGCCCTTGGTTGAATTCTCCTACATGAACAGTTATCACATCGTTATAAAGTGTGCACCGTTTGAAACCTTATACGACAAGAAGTGTCAAGCACCCCTTTGCTGAACAGAGGTCGGTGACCATCAAGTTAGCTTCCTAGAAATCATTCATGAAACTACTAATAAGATTGCCCTTATCAAGAAACGAATTCAAGCTACAAGAAATCAACAAAAGAATTATGCGGACAACCGTCGCAAACCGCTGGAGTTTTAATTTGGCGACAAGGTATTATTTAACGTCTTGCCCTGGAAGGGCACCGTCCATTTTGGAAAGAAGGGTAAGCCCGCTCCTAGGTATGTCGGACCATTCGAGATTCTAGAAAGAATTGGTCCGGTATCCTACAAGCAAAAACTACCCCAAGATTTTGGTGGAGTGCATGACACTTTTCATGTGTCGAATCTTAAAAAGTGTTTACACGATAAAGATTTACACATACCTATTAAGGACATTTATATTGATAACAAGCTCCATTTCATTGAAGTACCAATCGAAGTTATGGATCAAGAGTTTAAGAAAATGCAATGAAGCCGTATACCGGTAGTCAAAGTCCGGTGGAACTCTAACCATCACCCCGAATTTACGTGGTAACATGAGGATCACATGAAAACTAAGTACCCACATCTACTCTAGGACATACTCAATAACAATTCTACCGGTTGAATTTCAGGGTGAAATTTCTCAACTGGTGGAGACTGTAACATTAGGGTAATTTTAGGTAATTTTATAACCCGACACTTAACGCTCAAAAAAACATAACTCTCATCAAACCCAAAATTTGTTACTTAAAATTGAATTATAAGCGAATGTTATTTTGACTTAATTGAGAATTAGATCATGTAGGTAATTACATATTTGGAAGGTTCATGCATT
Organism: Flaveria brownii; assembly: GCA_018326445.1. NCBI lineage: Eukaryota > Viridiplantae > Streptophyta > Magnoliopsida > Asterales > Asteraceae > Flaveria > Flaveria brownii. The sequence goes on from BJCN01198616.1 coordinate 3,233, forward strand.
AATACCATTATGTTATGATTTATGACGATGGCAAATAAAAATTCTCGACGTATTATTATTTCATGTGATCGTGCATGAAGCTACCACCCTTGCATGGTGGTGTCATCCTTAAACATAATTCTTAAAACATCAACATACTAGGTCTAATACAACACGACAATCATTAGTATTTCACGAGCGAAACTATGAACCTTAGTCTAATGCTTATACATAAGCGAGATGGTTCTATTAACCCAAACTTATCGCTCGTTATTCAAATCCTAAATACATATACTAAGTCATAACTTTCATAACTAACTTAATATGTGACACTTCATATTTAACCATGCATTTTAATGCAACTTGATTTAATGATAACGATAACAATCACATCACATATGATGGACTTTAAAAACGGACTCAACTAATGATCATATAAGAAAAATTATCAAGCGTAAATCACCAAGTCCGTTAACACCAATTGACAAATTCAAGAACCAGAACAAACTCTTGATCACGTCCTTATGATGCGTGATTTATTCCTGCTGAAAACTGCCTAAAACACTCTTTAAACGCTCTATGTACATTACTAAATATCAAGAAAATTAAATCTTTAACTAGTGGTTAACAAACCTAGAAACCATCACCTAATTCCTTGTCAGAAGAAGCTGCCACATGATGCAATAGTTGTCTATGCCTGCTTCTCAATAGGGGCTGTCGACCCTGCCTCAAAGTATTATTTAAACTCCCTATTTACACTACTGATTACCATGAAACTAACTATTAGACTAATAGTTAGAGACCCTTAACCACATTCTTTACCTTGGTCAAATGTAGGGGTGTTGATCGGGTTAGTTAATCGGGTTTCGGGTTAATCAGTTCGGGTTATTCGGGTTTTTCAACATTGAAAGTCTACCCGAAATCCGACCCGAATAACAATTGGTTTAATCAGTTTCAGGTTGTTCGGGTAACGGGCTGTTCGGGTCGGGTTTTAGTTATTAAACAATAGACTTAATTTAATAGATTTTAGTGAGTTTTCATATGAAATCTTATAAAAACAAGTGGACTTAAATTAGTTTACTTCTATAATTTATAAAATGTGCATAATTATATATTTTATAAAAACAATTTGATCAATTTGGACAATCTAAATAAGTGTATATATATATAATGTACTTAATTATAATACGGGTTGATCGGGTTATTCTGATTTCGGGTTAATTGGTTCGGGTTATTCGGGTTTTCGAGGTTTGAAAGTTTATCCAAAACCCGACCCAAATAAGAATCGGTTTAATCGGTTTTCGGATTGTTCGGGTAACGGGTTGTTCGGGTTGGGTTTCTTCGGGTACGGGTGAGATCAGATCGGGCGGGTTAATCGGGTACGGATAAAATCGACAGGCCTAGTCAAATGTTGTTGAGAATAAGTACAAAAAGATGACATGTGATGCTCCTGAATAGCTGCTTTAAATGCTACTATTGGCTACCAAAGAAGAACTAATCCATCAAGGAGTCATTGTTGTTCAAAGATGCCAACAATCTAATGATATTTTCTTCCCTAAAGACTATACATAATAACCCTTCACACCAGCTTGTTCCCCACCCCAAAAACCCACTCAACCAACATTAAAACAACCGAACAGATTTATTGACTCGACTTTATGAAGCTATATCTTGGTCAAAAATAAACCAAATGAGGTATTTCTTAATCCTAGAGTTATTTTCAGGATGTTAGCTTTCATACCCAACCAGTTTTGTAAGTTTCGATGAAGATTTGGTCTCCCAAAAGTGCAAAAGAAAATGAAGTGTCAAAAGTGACTTTTTCTGACAGAATGTTGACCCGACTTTTCAAGTCCATAAACTTATCAATACTTAACCAACAATGCTATTTTAGTTTCAAACATTAGCTTAGGGGTTGTTTGGCAGCCTCTAAATCAGCCTCTTAATGGTTCAGATGTCTGAATGGTTCATCACTTAATGGTTCAGACTGTTTGTTTCGCGAGCAAATGTCTGAATGGTTAAGACATTTTCCTCTGAATGGTTAAGCATTGTACTAATGTTGAATGGTTAAAAGGTCGAATGCTGAAGGTTAAGAACTCTTATTTGAATTGGTCCGACATTTTCCTTTGAATAGTTAAGTGATATATTAGCTCTTAATGGTTCAGACCTTTTAATGGTTCAACACTTAATGGTTCATACCTCTTATTGGTTCAACAATTAATCATTCAAATATTGCCAAACAGCCACTTAATGTCTTAGCTTTCCAACGCATATACGCACGCCTCTTAGTAATTAGGTTTGGACCCCCAACTGACCAAGATACAAACAACTTTCCAGAAATGTGCTTCAGTGAACATAGTAAAGAAAAACGATTTTTAAATGGGTTGTTAGGTGAGATTGGAGCCTGATTTTCACATGTACAATTGGTTAGTATTTATAGTTGGTCATTATATAGTTCTTGTAAATTACATAGATGCCCTAATGCAAGTTACAAGCAGACAAATACCAAAAGAATCTTTTGGTAATAACCTAAATCCTAGTGAATGGAAATCTCTCATGCATACATTATTAATATAAGTGCAAACAACCTTTAACGCACCATATTACCCAATAAAATTAGGAATAAACTTAATGATTTAATCTAAAACGGTTTACACGTCGACTTACCCAACTCACCGACGAATCCTACGTACATATATATATGTAGGAAGCGCATCGGTTTCGCATTATCGTATTTTGAACTAAGGAATATCTAATCCACTCAACAACAATAGTGAGTTTCTCATATCCCCTTTTACCTTTAACATGATTTGGGGGAGAAACACGCTTTCAACAACAACAAAATTTGAATCATTGCATTATATTCTATGTTTATTACTTGAATATTGTGCGATTTCTTGTAGCCCCTTTTCCCTTTTAACTTCTTTTGGGGGAGAGATGTACTTACAACAACAACATTTGAATCATTGCTTTATATTCTATGTCTATTACTTGAATATTGCATGAGTTTACCTTATCATTATCACAAGCTAAATTCCCCATTCTCACAACCCAACCAATTAACTCTTGGATAGAGACGTTAGAACATATTGATAGTACTATCGAGGTAGGCACCCCATTCTCTAGACTCGTTGAATGCGTCAATCAATGGTCACTTAGATTGAATGATTATTTCTATAATAACAACAACCAATACCCGTGATAAGTATTGGATGGGTTTTTAGTTTTTCTTATAACTATAGTTTTGGTTGTGGGCTCATGGCTTTATGTCTCATATTTAGATTTATATATAATAGTTTGATTCATATTTACTTACAATTGCTTACTATTATAACAACTATTTACCGAGTCTCAAACTCTAAGAGCTCACTAACTTTTATTTGACCTGTTTTAGCGTGTTTTTTAGGTGATAACTATGTGTGGTACCTTTGGAATCAATCTTTTGCGCCTATAGACTACAATGAAAGATTGCTTTATATAGATTTAGATCTAAGTCCATATGTGTAATCTTTATTTTATAACCTAAGACAATGACAACTTATATCTTTTGAATGCATTATGCTTAGTATTTCTTGCACCGTGTGTTCTTAAAGATATGTGATTTGTCACTCACTCGCGTTTTCGCCTTGGCGAGGGTGTGACATCAATGATTAAATAGAATTTTCCAAAGACGTCTTCTGAGATCCGTAGTTTCTTGGGTCTGGCGGGTTATTACCAAAACAAAATTAACCCAAAAAGATGTGAAGTTCGAATGGAGTAAGGATAAGGAGGATGTGGTTCAAGAATTAAAGTCAAGATTAACTCAAGCTCCGGTCTTGATGTTACCAGAAGGGACGAAGATGTGGTTGTTATTCTGATGCTTCATATTCAAGGTTAGGATGCATATTGATGAAAAGAGGGAAGGTCATAGCATGGGCATCGAGGAAATCGAAGATTCATGAAGATCATTACCCTACGCATGATCTTGAATCGGTAGTAGTGGGTTTCTCCTTAAAGATATGGAGGCGTTACTTGTACGGAACTAAGTGTACAATATTCACAGATTATAAAAGCCTAAAGTACTTCTTTGAGTAGAAAGATCTTAATAGGAGACAGAGAAGGTGGTTGGAATTGATTAAAGACTATGATTATGAGATTCACTATCATCCAAACAAGGCGAACATAATCTTTGATGCCCTATGTCATAAAGGGGGGCCCGAGCTTATTCGAGTAAATGCTTATCAACTGATAGTAACACCGGACGTGATGGAACAGATTGGGGAATTTCAGAATAAATTAATGAAAGAGGGTCAAATCAACACAGAAAGAATTAAGGGGCAGGTTGCAGATTTTAAGGGAAACACCCTTGGTTTTAAGACCGGATTTTGATGGATGCGGATTCCGCGTCATGAGAATTTGAGAGGAAAGATTTTGGATGAGTCACATGATGCGTGATATTTTATTCATCCGGGTGCCAACAAAATGTATCACGATCTCAAGAAAGATTATTGGTGGTCGGGATTGAAGCGAGATGTCATTGACTACGCATGTAAGTTTCTGACTTGCTTATAAGTAAAGGCCAAAAATCAGAAACTATATGGGAAGATCCAATCCCTAGATATTCCCGAATGGAAATAGAAGCATGTTATGATGGACTTTATCATGAAATTAGCACGTACAACCAGGGGATTCGATGCAATATGGGTTGTAGTGTATCATTTAATGAAGAATGTTCACTTTCTACCTATTTGGGAAACATTTTCATCTAAAAGATTAGCAGAATTGTTCATCAAGGAGATTGTCACATGACATGGTGTGTCGGTGTCTATTATTATTAATAGAGAGACTCGGTTTACATCTAAGTTTTGGATAAGGTTTCATGAGGCTACAGGGACGAGGCTACATATTAGCACAGTTTACCGCCTTTAGTGTAACGCTCCAAATTTTATTTAAAAGAAGAGAAAATGAAAAGTATCTAGAAAGAAAAGTTAATGGGCACAAGTGGAGGGTGATAAAGGGTACAAAGTACAAAACCTATTATTTTAAGATTTTTAAATAGGTATGGCCGCCCACTTCTTCTTCATCATCTTCATTCTCGGCTAAAAAGAAGAAGAGAGAGAAGCTCTCGGTTTTAGAGAGAGAAAGAGGAAGAAGAAGCTGCAAAGGTGAGTTTTCTTGAGTATATGTTCGGTTGCAACCGAGTTCTCAGCTTCTTGACCAAGGTTCTTGATGTTTTAGTGCTTGTATTCAGGAATTTGGAGCTAATTTGCAGGTGGAAGTGTTTTGCTTGAAGATTTGCTTCAAGGTGAGTTCTAGAACCCCTCTTTTACTGATTTACAACTTGTTTGGGGCTATTATGCATACCAAGTAAATGTTTTTAAAAGAAACCATGGGTTTTCAGCTTTATGTTTAATGATGCTCTATATGTGCATCTTGTAGAGTTAGTTTATGGGTTAGAATTGGTGTTTAGCATGTTTATGAGCCTTAGTATGTTAGATCTATGTTTGGGTGGTGTTAGAATGGTATTCGGGTGATGTTTGTAGTGTAGAAAACATTTCATAAAGTTTTCATGCGCCCAGAATGACCTTATGCGCCTAAGTATGCTCATGCGCCTAACTATCCTCATGCGCCCAAATAGTAGCAATACGCCCAGAAAGTTGTCCAGATGGCTAAGTGTTGCCATGCGCCTAAGTGTTGGGTCATGCGCCCGAATAGTTCCCATGCGCCCAGAGTGCTCATGCGCCTAAGTGTTCATGCGCCATAGCAGTTTCCATGCGCCTAAGCAAAGCTCATGCACCAGCATACTGCTGATGCGCCCAGAAGGTTTATACTTAGAATTTTCATGCTCAAGAGCCTGAAATGTTTATTGTGCCTCATTTTGGATTTAGGGTTTTTCTAAGGGTTTTTATGAGGTTGATGATTGAGATGAGGCTTATGATGTGTATGTGTGTATGATGTGTTATCTTTCTTCGTTAAATGGTTTTCAAAACGTATATATTATGTTATGTAATACGTTACGTATTATGTTTATAACTTTACGTGGTATGATGTATGTACGAATGAACGTAAAGTATTATGTAATGAAGTGAATGATAACCATAATGAGAAGTGGAACGGAATGAACGAATGAAAGTCTTGGAAGCAAAATTTATGGAGGATCACAACTTATTGAGAAGTTGTTAGCTCAACTATGTGTGGTTTAGCTAACCCATGAGGATGCACACAGGGGGATCAGTATTGGTGATTGATCCATAGTACGAAACGGATCCTTGTCGCGTACTCCGGTACTGTGTCAGTCTTCGGACATGAGTCGGGGGGTTTGTTTACAGGCCTCAGCACAGTATCAGTCTTCGGACATGATTTAGGGGTAGAGCATGGATCTACATGGAAGTGAAAGGTGTCCTTCTCGCATACTCTGGTACTGTGTCAGTCTTCGGACATAAGTCGGGGGTTTGTTTATAGGCCCCGACACAGTATATCAGTCTTCGGACAATGGGTATTGCATGAGACAGGATCTAGATAAATGAGAAAGATAGTTATGAAAGAACGAAACGTATGAAACGAACGAATGAGTAATGAATGATAATGTATGATGAGAAAGATAATGAATGAGTAATTATTATCAATGTGTACGTATGATGTGTGATCACGAATGAAAGTAAAGGTTTGGGTTTAAAGAAAGTAATGTATTTTGTTTATAAAAATAGGACTCACTCAATGTAACTGACTTTTTGTATGCATGATAGTTGGCAGGTATTTGGTTGATGCTGAGGAGTTTTAGGCATGGATGCATAACTACTAGGAGCGTTTTAAGTATGGGATCCACATTTTGACATGTTACTGTATTTTGATATGAAAACAAATTATGTAATTTAATGAAATGATATGTTTTTAATTATTAATGAAGGTTTATAATTCTGCTAGTAATGTATGTTTTAAAATGATTTATGCGATGACGGTCCAATCTGTAAGCGTCTCAGGAACGAGGTCGTACAAGTTGGTATCAGAGCTAAACTTTAAGAGAATTGGGTAAATGTTTTCAAAACTTAATCTTAAACTAAGAATAGGACAAAAAGGAAAGGGATGCTAGTCCTAGTAGCTACGTGCCTGCAGGTAAAGGTTTTATGTAAACGTTTTATGTAAGTTAACATTAACTGACATTTTGTGCGCATGTTATATGGCTTTGCTTTTGTGTAGATTTAAATACTGATGTAGTCAGGATAGGGAATGCTTAGGAGATAAGAGTAAAGTAAGTGGCTAATCACAACTGGCCACTGTAATTAGGGACTTACTATACTTAACATAATCCGAGCTATTTTCGTGTTGGTGTTTGAGTCTTGTAGTGTTTATAGATGGTTGGTGATAGGTCTTTGAAGGCTTCCTGAGGTGGCATGCATGGTGGACGTGGTGCTGAGTCGTGTGTCATGAGGAACAGGGCTAGGACTGCTGAAATGGCACCTAAAGAGCCCGAGATTCATCACAATGAGGGTGGTGATGAGAGCACTAACTTGAGGGCCTCAGTGAAAGAGGTAGTAGTTGGGAGGTTCATCAGGTCATGCAGACGATTCTGCCATCTATAGTGACCAAATTTATTCGTGCGATAAGGAAAGACGAGGAAAAATATAAGGAGGGGAAGAGGAGAACCTCCTGATGAGAGGGTGAAACTGGAGGTTCTGGGGACATGGAACAACCAGACGCTGATATGGTTGTCTCCAGTGATAAGAGAGGGAGGCAGTGCATGAAACTATAAGGGGATACAGTTATAGGGCATTTCAAAGATGCAGGCCCCCGACGTTCGATGGAAATGGTAGTGCTGCGGCTGCTCAACGTTGGGTGTGGGAGATGAAGGTGGTGCTTGACATTAGCGAGTGTCGAGAGGATCAAAAGGTGAAGTTTGCTACCCACTCTTTCGTGGACTCGACCTTGTGCGGGTGGGACAACATTGTCCAAGCTGAGGGTACCAGGGCAGTCGGGAGGATGAGGTGGAAGGAGTTGAAGAG
>BJCN01198621.1:0-16832 GCA_018326445.1 Flaveria brownii
ATATATATATATATATATATATATATAATCGTACATATAACTTGCATTTATATAAGGCATGGGGATGGCACCTTGTGCCAAGAGAGGTGTCACACGGTAATGTTTTCTAACTTGCCCAAAACAAAGTTTGTTTAGAAAAATTATAGATGTTTTTAAAAGATAAATGGGGAGTCACACAATCAAAAGGTTATGCGTTCTAATCTTGCCCAAAACAAAATTCATTTAGGAAATTTCTAGTCATTGCTTTCAAAAGAAAAATGGGGTCACATAATCAAGAGGTTATGTGTTCTAATCTTGACCGAAACAAAATTCATTTAGAAAATTTCTAGTCATTGCTTTCAAAAGAAAAATAGGAAGTCACACAATCAAAAGCCTAACCTTGCCCAAAACAAAATTTGTTTAGAAAAATTCTAGACATTGTTTTTTAAAGAAAAATGCATATAACAAAATTCGTTTAGAAAAATTCTCGACATACGGAATGAAAATGTTTGTGTTCGTACATCAATGGATTAAACTTATTCACGAACACATAATCGAACAGTTACGAAGCGCTGACCATAAAATTCACCAACACAAACAAACATATACTACATAAAGTTAAGGACTTGACATAATGATCATATACGTTATTATAAACAAACATATTATCGAACATGCATGAACACAATCAATTTCAATTATAAGGTATATAAATGTTAGGATGATTAAAAGTTAAAATTACAAAATATACAAATATTAGATCGACTAATCATAATTTAAAAGCTGCAAAAATTTATAAATAATAATGAACGAACATGACGAACATAAAAGAACAGATACCAACAAAAGTAAAAAAAACAACTTACCGTACCTTCACAAACACAAACTCTATTCATATTCATTCATTTAACTAAACCAAAAAAAGTTTTCTCTAATCTTCATTCATTTAATAAACAAACAAAAGTAAACAAACCTTCCATCAATCACTACACAATCTGTTTGTTAAACGTTCAATTCCTTAATATTCATATTATTCTACGCAGTGTCTCAAACTTACAACCAATGTTTTCAGAATCGGATCGGACGTCGAAGCGGACGCCTTATCGGTTTGGTGGTAGGACTGGTCGGACCGGTTGGATCGGATTTTAAGAACCGGATGACGTCATAATTATATATATAGTATATTATATATATAATTATATATATAATCAAATATAAGTAATTTATATATGATTTATATATGTATTTTATAGTTATATATAAAACTTAACTATATTTTTATATCTAGCACACTAATTTATTGTTCAACACTCAGTTTTTACCCAAAAAATAAAAAAGATATACCAAAATCCGGTCCGAACCGGTCCGACCACCGGTTCGGGATGAACCGACCGGTTCAACCAGATCAAAGCGGACGATAACTGACCGGACCGACCACCGGTCCTATCACTGGTCGAACCAGTCCGACCGGCCTGTCCGATCCGGTCCTGAAAAACATGCTTGCAACTAAATACAAACCCCACAAAACCCCCTAGCCAAACGCCCCTTATCCTTTTTTTTCATATATTTTCCCATTTGTCTTTTCGAAAAGTTTGGTGTCACTAAAATGGAGCATCAAGCCGTTCTTCGTCGTCCGTTTTTCGGAGGTAAATGCTCAGATTAGCATATTCTTTCTGCTGATTCTCAACTGTTTGTTTGTGCCTTTTGGCTTTTGTTTCATCAAACACGACGATGACATACTAACCTTTGCTTCTAATTTCATTGTTTATGTGATTCTTAGTTTTTATGATTATCGATTTTTTCAATCCTTTTTGTAATTTAGTGGGTGATTTAATTAATAGCTTCAGTATCAACAAAAGCAGATTGATGTCATTTTAGTGAATATCATCAGGGATAATCTCTAGTTCTTTTAGAATGTGTTGAAGCAATATAAAACAATCCTGATATTTACAGTATATGTAAAATTCATTTAACAGAAAACTTAACTGAAATGTACAGCATGATTGGCGGAGGCCTGTGTTTGACGTAGTTCTCTTGAAATAAGTTTCATGTCTCAATCCGGGTAGACCAAACACATAGTGGAAGTATTTCTTGAGAATCCCACCTGAGTTTTTTGTGTTGTCTCTTTTGTGTTGTCTCTTTTGTGGAACTAAACAATGAGGTGGTAGGTGTTTGCATCATGTATACAAACAAAAGGCTGTCAACTCTATCTTCTTCTATGTTGTTCTCTTATACAAAGAAGCTAGTACAAAAGAGTCTAGTGTTATGGACTGAAACCATTGCAAGGTATGAGACTTGTCCCACATCCGTCGTATGTGGGGCGCTCTTTCACCCATCAGACTAGTCTTTTGAGTTGAGTTCTCCTATTTGGTCAGAAATGGAAAGCTATTGATACATGTCTATATTTCAGTGTGGTTCTTTAGGACATCATGGTGTTGAGTGCAAAGCGTTCTATTAATGCATACAAGTACAAGGGCTAATATGATACTAGGCATCCTACTATTACACACATACTCCTACTGACTGGTTATAGTTCTTGTATGTATTCCTACTAATGGCAGCATTGCTATTCATATTAATGGCATATGAGCTATGATAGCATTCCTGCTGATTGGTATTCCCTGATCTTTGAGGACAAGGATCTTTTTAAGGGGAATGTATTGATATGCATCTATTTTAGTTGCTAAATCAGCTAGAGTTAGCTAAATTGAAAGTGAATAAGTCGGTTAGTAGCTAATGTTTAGCTATATATAGGAGAGCTATGTACCCAATATGAGTAGATTGAATGATAGTTACTTCTTCCTCATTAGTCATTACTTTCTTCTCTCTAATTCTTGTTAACTGTGTGTGTGATTAGCAAACCTCAAGAACCATTCTCCATTCCCTGATTCTTCAAGTTGTTAATTAGGTGATTGACCACTGATCATCAGTCTCAATCATTAATTTTAGCTGTTACTGTTCTAGTGTTCTTAAAGAATAGAAGATCACGTCATCTAGCTTCTCATTCTCTTCCATGAATATATGTTTCAAGTTAATTACAATCCAAGAATATTGAAAGGTGAAAAGAGCATTGATGGTGCACTCAAACAAAATTCAACGTTGCACTGAAAAGTGACAATATAAAAGGCCATGAAAAGGATTTATGCTTATGACCTTCACCCTTTCAATTTTAATATCTTAGTTCTCCCTTCTTTTTTCAACAGATACTTAGTGCACTATAAAAGACAGTATACACAAGTATGCTATAAATTTATGACAATTATTGTTTGTGCATGAAGTTGTTAAAAAACAACATATAGTACACTAAAATAATCTCCCAATAGTCACATGTCATGATTCTAAGACATCAACGACTATGATAATTTTATGTTTTTCCTTACATTGACAATGACAGTACTAAAAGTTGGTTTTCCATAACAACTTCTTGTTTATTGGGAGATCCGTTATTCATTTTCTATCATGGATTTTGGATCGATGTTGTAGGTGGATTGTCGTTTCCTTTGGGACCTCGTGTGGCTTCATTTGTGAGAAGTGGGTTCTTCCAGAAATATTCGACTTCACTGAAAAACTGTTCCAATGTTTCTATTTCATGTTCTTTAAATGAGAATACAGCAAAAGTGATTTATAGTGTAGCTCCAGCAATGGGTCATAACAAGGTAATTAACTTATATTTTATTTGCAGTGAGTCATAAAAGAGTTTCTACTAGCATTTATATCTTAAATAGAATTGTCTTTTATTAAGGTATCCATTTTTCAGTTCACATAGAATTCCTTTTTGTTTTGTATAGAAAATGTGTATTGGAGAGACTTGGTCAAGTTTTACATGATATTTGTAACAGGAGGCACATCCAGAATGCAGTTCAAGGGTTCCTGCAATTGTGAGTGCTCTTGAAAAGGTGGAGCTCACTCCAAAGGTAATTTTCCGGAATCATTTACTTTTACACTTCATTTAATTCCAAAATTGAACTGGCCGTTGAACCTGATCATGTATGCTAAAATGAAATTTCAGTTTCGAGGATCTGAGATCATTCAACTTCAAGATTTTAGAATTGCTACAGTGGAAGATATTGCAAGCGTGCATTCCCGGTCTTATGTTTTTGGCCTTGAGAAGGTAGTACATGTTTATTAGAGGTGATTGCTGAAAAAGCACACAGTGAAAGGATTTGTGATTGCTAAACAGTAAAAAACACATATACTGCTTATTTGAGATAAAAAAAATTCGACTTGTTTACTTAAACTCAGGTTGATTTTTGATGATATCTCCAGTTGGTCAAACGGGTAAAACTTCAAAACTTAGCTAAAATGGAAATGGGTAAGAGTCTCCCTAATTGCGCTCAAATGCTTTATTAAAAAAACATTTGATTATTATCTTAGGAACATGGTTTTTGTAGTCTTATTTACGATTGTTAAGTACTTATAGATTTAAAAAAAACGCAAGATTTGCAAAAATGAATAAAGGTGTTGACGCAACCCAAGCTGACTCATTTAGACTAGTATCAGAAAGTTCTGCTTTGACCATTCTGTCCACCCATTTGGCCATTTGATGATCCCATCTGTTTATATCTGCTTAATCTCAAATTAAACATGTTGTAAATACTCTTATTTGTATATTTGCATTAGTTAATTGTTCCTTGTAAATCTATTTCTACAGGCAATGGAGCAGGCTGCAGAACAAGGTTTTATACACATTGATGGCTCTGGACCCACATACGCCACTGCCACAGTAAGAGAATTCCATTAAAATGACCTCCTTAACTGATTTCCCTTTCTCAGTCGTATTATTATAATACCATAAACAATGCAGACATTTGAGGAGTCGTTGATTGCTGCTGGAGCAGGCCTATCCTTGGTTGATCATGTGGTAATGCGTCAATAGTATGCTTTTTAGTGGGTTGAAGCAGACCTGTTTGACCCATTCCTTTTTTATTTAGCTCGTTTGAGATAAATAATAACCCAAAATCAGCCCATTTTGTAGATGATTCGATATGGCCACCTCTAGGACTCTTATTTTATTTGATGAAATTGTAGGTGGCAGCATCAAAAATCAGTCAAAATCCCCCAATTGGTTTCGCCTTAATACGGCCTCCTGGACACCATGCAGTTCCTAAGGGTCCCATGGGTTTTTGTGTGTTTGGTAATGTAGCTATTGCAGCCCGATATGCTCAACGGGTCCATGGACTAAAACGTGTTTTCATCATTGATTTTGATGTCCATCATGGGAATGGGACTAATGATGCATTTTATGATGACCCAGATATATTCTTTCTATCAACACACCAAGTAAGCAACAACCACCATCTATTTATTTTTGACGTGCAATTTAACGAATTACTTTCATATTAAAATGGTGTTTTAGGAGGGAAGCTACCCTGGTACGGGGAAAATTGATAACATAGGATCTGGTAATGGTGAAGGGGCAACGCTTAATTTACCATTAGCTGGAGGTTCAGGTGACATAGCAATGCGAACCGTATTTGATGAAGTCATAGTACCGTCTGCCCAAAGATTTAAGCCGGATATAATTCTTGTATCAGCAGGGTGATTTTCTTTCAACCAAAACCATAATGTTTGCATTAATTTATTTGGTTATAAGTAGAAGTGGCAAGATGAATAATTAAGCGAGAATCAGGTATTTTTAGGTACTAGTCAAAATGGGTGGGTCTTGTTGGGTTGGCCTGCAACCACTTTAGGAAGTTGTATGCATTAAAAATAGACTTTGGGAGACTTTTAGCATGTTCAACCCGTGCGATACATACCCTTCTAGCTAAATGTTTTATTTGATCCACTGAGATAAACACAACCCAATTGACCCACTCATGGACACCCTTTGCCCTATAGGTGGTATTTAACCCCTTATGAATGGTCAATTTGAGTTATGCTTTATCTTTGGCTGGTCAATAAGTCCACAAAATTTTTAAAAGGAAATGAGTCAAACGGGTTAAGGCCACCCTAAGTGTTTCTTAATGCATACTCCCTTATTAATCGGTTCATACAAAAAAACTAAATGTAACATAGGTTTTGTATCATTCGACTCATAAAAATCATCCAATCTGACCTGCACCAAAAGTACCTGTTTTGACACTACCTGTTTTGACTCATTTTGCTACGTTTGATTTTTGACCCTTTACCATAAAGTGTTTGACTATAAACCAATTACTGGTTTGTATTAAAAATATCTTGTTCAGATATGATGGACATGTACTGGACCCGCTAGCCAATTTCCAGTTCACAACAGGAACATATTACATGCTGGCATCAAACATCAAGCAGCTTGCTAAAGATTTGTGTGGCGGTCGATGTGTGTTTTTCTTGGAAGGAGGATACAACCTGGATTCTCTTTCCAATTCAGTTGCAGATTCTTTTCGTGCTTTTATTGGGGAACCGAGCATGGCAGCAAAACTTGATGATCTTGGTTACTTGTACGATGAACCGTCTACTAAGGTAAAACAAGCTATTCAGAGGATCAAACACTTGCATTCTCTTTAGAAAGTTATAACTTTCCCCGTGGTGGTCTACTGGTCTAGTCTTGTATATGTTTAGTTTTGTACAGGCCAATGCACATAGATAAATTTTAATTTATTTATTTTTTTTAAACATAATGTCGTGGAGTCGTGTATTATGATATTAATTACTAAACTTGAATTTTATAACATCCCAAGTGCACATATCCCCTAAGCAAAGGTGTTAAATGGATTGTGTTTGAGGGTTAGAAAGATCGATAACAAACTATAAAGCACACAACACAAGAACCCATCCCATATATGACTCGCTTATTCCCACATTACTAGAAACTTGTTTACATAAAAACACAAATGCTTATAAAACAATTTCTTTTAACCTATGAATCTTGATAGTTATTTCGTTTAATTTTAATTAATGTTGAGAGAATTACCAGGTTCTTTCATTAGCTGAACTCCTCCTCTTAGATTCAAACAGTTAAAAATTGAAAATGGTCATTTTCAAAAGCGATTAAACCAAAAATGTATTACTATATTAAAGAAGCTTTAGATGTAGTGGTATTTATTTACGAATGACATATGGTATACACTAGTAATAAGACAACATTCAAGTCAAGTAGTTTAGAAAGCCTATACGAATTTGGAATTCATGTTGTTCAAAGTAATTTATTAAAGTGGTACTTGTTTATTGTAACAATTGTAATCTCAATGTCTAAAATAGTAAACTGAGTTAGTAAAAATAAAAGATTATAATAAAATATAAAACTCATTTACTGTCATTGAAATGCCATGATGGTCATCAGAACGAGTCCAAGGGACTACAAACTTGTACGGTATACTCGATCCCTTTGGTAACCCTTTTCACTTGCCTATTTTTATGCTTCATGTGCCATTTAATCTCTTTCACATGTATTTATATACCAAACAAAACAAAACGTGGCCTTTTTATGCAATTCATAATAAAAAAAACGTGCATAGAGAAATGGAAGACGGAAGACAAGGAAAGAGAAGCCTTGAAAACGCGTGTCTAAAGAACAATAACGATAACAACAATAACAAAGAACAAGATAGGTTCCTCCCAATAGCAAACGTAGGTCGGATCATGAAAAAGGTGATCCCATCAAACGGGAAAATCTCAAAAGACGCAAAAGAAACCGTCCAAGAGTGTGTCTCGGAATTCATAAGCTTCGTCACAGGGGAAGCCTCGGATAAATGCCAACAAGAGAAGAGAAAGACGATCAATGGTGATGATATAATATGGGCTGTCACGACTTTAGGGTTTGAAGAATACGTCGACCCACTCAAACAATATCTTCTCAAGTATAGAGAGTTAGAAGGGGATAAGGTTAATAACAATGTGCCTAAGCAACATCAGTGCATTGAACAACAACATAACGGAACAAGCGGGTTGCCGTATGAAAGCGTGTATTCTTCTTCGGCCATAAGCATCATGTCTCAACCGCCTTTCATATCGGCTTCGGATCAACAGTTTGTTTTGCCTTTTTTGTCGAGTTCTATACAGACTCAAATACATAACCAACAAGAAAGCATTGATTCTGTTGAACATTGGTAAATAAATGTTATTATTTGGCTTCATAAATACAAGTTTTAACAATGAGTGGTGTTTGACTACACATTGGAATGCCTCTCGAACTTTGTTAGGTTATGGGCCAAAAGGGGGAGGATTCTGGTTGGCCAACAGTAGGTTTTTTTTTTCAATTTCATGAAATTCATTAATAACAAAATAGATTCTTATTTTCTATTGAGATAAAGAAAAAAGAAAAGGTATATGTGAATTTTGAAATATATGTTAAAGAGAGTGATTGACATTGCATGATGAAGAAAGATGTTAGAGTTTAAAAATATTTGGTACAATGGCAATCACCCTACTTGCAACATAATAAAGAAGAATACATTTACCATGTATTGATTAAGCATGGTAAAAGATTTAGGCTTACAATCTTATAACTAAGATAACACCTCAAAACTAATTTAAGGGTCACTGACACGACCTCACGGTACAAAAATAGTCCGTTCTAATTTGAGTAATATAACCTGTTTACTAAACAAATTAACTCAAACATAATTTTTTATTTTCTTCAACTTTATAACTTGTTCAGAATAACTCATTCTCACTTCCCTATTGTGTAATATGTTTCTCATCAAATCCTCTTATCTCGAACTGAATATATCAATAAACTCAAGTTTGTATATTGTAATTGGGAATGTGAGATAAGAAATAAGAACAATTTTTCATAAAGTGGTGTAAGTTATTGTTGAGTGATTAAATACTACTCTGGGTCAACTCGAAACATGACACGATGTGAAGTGTTAGCGAGTTAGAATTAATGTTATTTGGAGTTCACGTATTTGTCCATCAACCTATTAAGAAACCATTTGACCAATCATCCCACCAATCCGCTAACCATACACTTTTTTTGAAAGACTATATTTCTAAACACTTGATGAATGATCTTAAAGTTTGTCGTTATTTACGTATGGATCGTTGCTTTAAAATTAAAGTAAATTACATTTTTCGTCCTAGCAAAATTTCAGATATTCCTTAAACTAAGGAAATAACAAGAATCGTCTTTTACGTTCAAAAAAGTTTGCATGTTTCATCCTTTGTACTAATAGACGTTAAAACTTTATATTAAGTCCAGTCATATATCTTGCACATAAGTACAATTTAATCATTGTACACCCTTGAATATCAAAAGATTTAAAATAAACCTAAATGGGAATCCACCATCAACATACCACTATCATCATCTTCTATCTTGATCATCATCCACAGCCACCATCATGCACAACAACCATTGTCATCCACCATCATCTATCATCACATTGTCGCTACTCCCTCTTCACCCACCAGACCCATCACTATCGACTCCAAAATCCACACACCACACCACCATCTTGAATCGTAAATAGGTGGTGGTCTTGCAGTGGGTCTGCGGTGGTGGCCAATGATGGCGGAGAAATTATCTGGCATACCATAATATACAATATCAAAGGTTGTAACATACCAGATAAGAAATCAAAGAACGGGTCATACTCGGTGCGAGACAATAATCACGGTTTGAATCCATAGCTAGAAACGATAATTTCTTAGACAAGAGGAGCTAGAGAAGTGTGGTTGTTTGTTTTGTGTATAACAAAATTTATGTATCTATAGATAAGAAATACATATTTTAAATAGTTAGGGCGCAACGATTATTCATCATCCCCTAGGTATCTTTCAATGTCTCTTTCCAATTCTTCCACGCTGTGATGGGGTTCACGCTCCACCATCTTTACGCTCCACCATCTTTGCACTCAATTGCGCCCCTGTGTTGCGATGTGGATGATCACGCCCTACCAGCTTGTTATAACTTGCAATGCGTTTACTTTTATAAACATCTTGACGTGAATTCTTTTCAAATCCAAGTTGAAGAATATAATGTCAAAACTGCAACACACCAGTTCACCACCACTACATACTATTTGTAAACCCTTCTTCTTTTTTTAATTCCACATCTGACGAGTTCAAAGCTTTTAAGAATCGGAGAAATATCAAAAGGCTTACAAACTTCAATTTACTTAATTATGCAGGATGAATCAAATGAAAGAAGAGATAAGGTGCCATATACAAGTTCGAAAGTCATTCTTTTTTAGTAATACAAGTTCTTTAGACCAAATTGCCATCCCAACCTACACTCCCTTCTAATTTATAAGATTCAAGATGAACTAAATATCAATCGAACAATAACCTATTAATATCTTTTGTTTATATTTTATACTGAGTGATAAGATATTCAGTTTAAAACAAATATTATTGTGAAAAGTGTTTACAAGATAACTAAACAAGATTTCTTCTTTCTCAAAATAACTGAACAAGTGTTCTTAGTTCTTACAACTTTCTTTCTTTCTTCTTCCTTCGTTTGCATCTCACAGCTCCTAGTCAGCAAATCAAGCAAGATCCTAGATGTTGCTAACCATCACACGACCAACACAAGTGCCATTCATCCCCGAACCAAAACATAAATCTACTTTGTCAAATCAAATCAGGTATTGACCAACTTCCAAAACATCACACAAAGAGGACTGGCTATCTAACAGTCGACCCCCCTAACTTTTCCACTTTCCGATAAGGTTTGATACAAGACCCTAAAGTCTAATGTATTGCACAGCTATGTATTAAAAGTCGCATACACATAGCTTTGTAACCTGGCAGTATTGGTGTTACCCCATAAAAGTGTGTAGGCTTAAATTATTACAAGTACTATGCTAAGTAAATTTAGAATAGAAAACTTGTTAAAAAAATTAATAACCACATAGTCACATGAATGAATCGACTTAATAAAATTGCTTTGTTTTCACATATCTTATTTAGCTTTGTTAAAATGTAGGTGCACCTTTCCAGCCAAAGAATCACTAGTTTGTCAATTTGTCGCATACTCCATCCCCACCATTTACTAAACACCATTGCTGCTACCACCAACCAACCTTGCAACAATCCACCATCACCATCAACAACGCCACAACCCCCACCAATATTGCCATGCCACCACCATCATGACACTCCCACATCACCAGACCACTTATGTGATAGTATCAATGGCACCTAATAAGCGGTGGGAGGCAATGCAAAGGTCTATGGGCAGTGGTACGTGGTGGTGGCGACTGTTCAAACGGCCATAGAAATCAGGTGATGATGATGAGGTAATGCTGATAGATTTCAATTCCTTTATAATGGTTGTCACCTATAAACTCAAAATCCTTTCTACAGATTTAGATCCCTATCAATTCTAGATCCAACTCTTAAGCGTCAACTCCTTCGACAAATTTCAAATCTTCGTAAAAAATTCAAGGAACCAAAGAGGTTTTCATCTAATTTGACACTCCATCCTACTCCAAACACTTGAAATGGCATTTAAACACTCGCATATGATTCCTCATATTTAAAGAATAAAGATTCATTGTTTCATTTCCATTTTCTTGTGATTGCAAATAAAATGAAGACAAAAAAAATTAATTGGTTAAATAGTGATGGAATGTAAGAAAATTTTGAGAGAGGAGCAAAACTAAAGAAAAAACACGTGATTTCCACTTAAATTATAGAAGTAAAAATCAAAGAAGACATGTGAATGCACTAGACCCCATCTCTTAAATCATTTGCGGTTTGCTAAAGCCGATTTGTTAAAATAGCTTGGGTAAAACCGTAAGAGGCCACTTGGAAGTTGGAAAGGCACAACATGAACCAGCTCATGCAAAACAAGTTTTGAGAACCGATGCAACTTTGAATTATGATTTTGAACTCAAAATATGAGTTCCAGGGAGAAAAAGAAAAGGTTGAATTGGAGAAATAATTTAATCAACTCCTCTCCTTCCCATGAATTTCAAATGTTTTTACATCACATTCAGTTTGAACTAGCAACTGTAACAAGGTAACAGTGAAGTTTAATCACCAGCATTCATGGCAAGAAACTTCAGATATTTGAGAAACACCATTCATTCTATCATAAGAATACAGTTTCAGTTTAGGGTTTAAAAAATGGAAGGAATATTTGAAATTTTGAATTTAAAAATATGTTTATGAACACGAACCAGATGAATCCAGGTGTTTAAAATGAAAATTTAGATAAGTGGAAAAGGCACTACTATGAACCATCAATAATTTACCTCATGCTACAGGTGCTTCATTAGATGGAAGATTGCCCCGAGATGGACCCTCGATTCTTCGCCATTTCAAGAACTCTACCCACAATGGATTTGAAGCACTTCATGCCCATTTACTCTATAGATACATCATATTGAGAAGTACTCAAGATCAAGAGTTATTGATGTCTGTATTGATGAATCTATGGGTATTTTCTCAAAAGGGTCAAAACACTAAAATGGATACATGTCAAAACTCAACAAAATTTTACCGAGAAAGGATTTGAAGCACTTGATGATTATGTACAGGGTAGATTCATTTAATTTAAAAGTACTCTTCAATATATACAGTTCGCAAAAAAATTAGATGCCTCATTTATGACCCATGAATGTATTGATAAGTCAGAGTTGTAGTATTTCTCAAATGGGCCAAAAGTAGCTACATGGACACAGGTGAGAACTCACCAATATGGCTTCAAGGGCATAAAACCTCTGAACTATTTTAGTAGATAAACATTCTTGTTTTTCCATTTTATACAACCTAAACAAAAAATGTGTTTACAGGTAAGCACAATAACCGGAATGAAGTTGTATATTACCTGGATAGCCACCGGTGTAAGATGGTTTACGAAGTGGCCCATGTGTAAACAAATACAGAACCAATAAGCCCAAATAACAACCTGACAGAGATGTTACAGTTCTGAAATGATTTTATTGGACACTGGAAAGGGTAAAGATTATTGATTCAATATAGCATTACTACAATTAGGAAATAATAGATTTATAGGAGGTTTAAAGCCTAGAAAAGAAATGCATCAAACATTTTAAAATACCAGTCATGGAGTTTAACATAGCAAAGAACTACCATCCTCGACGCATTTTAGAAACAAATAACCATCGTTTTTTTAGTAGACCGTAAAACCTAGTAGATAAAGAAAATACAAGCTTTTTTATTCTGCTAAGCAAGTCATGACTTTTTTTGGTAGATATTGTAAAGACTTCATTTGCATGACTGGCTGGAACTTCAGAAGAATCAGCAGAGTCCAAAACAAAACAGATTGATGCATCTATGGTTGAATCTGCACAATGAATTGTAAAAAAACCCATAAAAACTTGATTTCAAAAGCAACATTTTGAGCAGAAAAACATGGTCATATAAAGAGAGAAGCATTCCCATGCCCCTTTAAAATCTTTGAACTTGTGATACATGTACTCAGATTTTTAAAAATAAAGTAAGAATATTAACGAAAACAAGAAAAAGATGTTAGTTGTTGGTACAATTACTAGCTTGTAAGTTGAAACCAATGAACATTTACAGTAGTACCACATCACCTGCATAAATACTTATCTGGACCGACAGTTCCCAGTAAATTTTGAAACTGAGAAATAATTATTTTCTTCTGGGATTTCCCTCTATTTCTTTTCAACAAAAAGGCATATTTACCTTTTTTGAGGGACAATCTTAAGAGTATATCATTTTTTCACTGTAATAATAAAAATTGATTTTTGAGTCAAACGTAATAAAGAACCCAAATACCAAAGATAATGCACACTTGTAAAAGAAAAGAATATTAATGTCAGTATATGAATTTTAAAAAGCATTTGTAGAGAAAGTTTAAGTTTGAAATGAAAAAAGGTAACATAGAAAATTTTATGCTACTAATGGAACCAAGATAGATTAATTTAGTAGGCTTTAATCATATAAAACAAATTCCTTCTATTTAACCCTCAAAGTGAAATATATATATTCAAAGATTCAGTCTCCTCCATTTCCACCCTTTATGCAGGACCTGAGATCTTATCCATCATCATATGTTTTCTCACATACCAACACCTGATATAGTTAACATGGGTAATACAGGTTGATTAAGTTAATGGTTAGTGGTTCCATCATTATATTTCACCAAAACTTATCCCAAGTAACATTATAGACGTCTGAGATTACATAGTAGCTACTTGTATCAACCTCTAAAATCACAGAAAAGCAAGCAAGAAACAGATATTGCATATGCACAACAAATCAAGCCCTTGGATAGTAAGATCAGAAAAAAAAGATATAGACTCTACAGGAAAGAAAGGGAAAGCACACTACATTCATTCAACTCGTGTATAATATATCTATCTTTCATGTCTAACCTACAACATAATGTCACACTGCAACTTTCCCTTTTTTTAAAAGTAAGTGTATGATAATCATATTAGAGCTAAAATAGTAGATTATATAGCTTTCAGCACTTCCCATGTAGTTTCATTGAAGAATAGTACAAAAGAGTATGAGCTATTCAATTACCCTGTTTATCTATCACCTCCACTTTTCAGAAGTCAGAACCCATCTATGCATATCCTTAGTCATAACTACCCACAATGAAGAAAACACGATATGAATGAAGAACATATACTGTTATGTTCAGACACCAAATCAAACTTATTTTACACCGAACTATAAATGTATTATGCAGTTGTTGTGGTGCATGCAGTACTTTCTTTGGTGTACAAGTCATTTCGTTCTTCTGAACCACATAAACAATAAAAATAGCAATAGGTGTGTTGCTACCATCATTAAAGTATTCAAATAGCAGTGTTAAATGACCTTAAAATTTCAAGAGTATACTATCATTCATTTAAAGAGGGGTCTTGTAAAGTGTAGATTTGTATTATAAACTAGTCACTTATTTTACCCTGGCCACTAGAATTAATCAGAAAAACTAGAAACAAGTAGTCAGAATGTCAAATCAGGCAAACAGCATTTCTTGCAAGCATACCGAAATTTCACAGAACAAATAAGTTTTACTCACCTAGTGACCCTGACCCATGTAAGATCCACCACCTTGGGGCCTGCTGCCTCCTTGACCCATCTGCGGATTAGCATATCCACCTTGCTGGTAGCCTGCACCACCCTGATTCCCATATCCACCTTGCTGGTTGGCAGGGGCACCAAGGCCACCTAAAAGATTAGTAATTCCCAATCCAGCTCCTTGAGTAGCAAGAAGTGCAGTCAACGCCTGCCCCAAAACAGGGGTTAATGCCGGTGGGGGGATAGGAGGAGTGTAACCCACAGGAGGTCCAGAAGACCCCATCATGTGACCTTGCCCTGCACCACCTCTCATACCAGAAAACTTAGCCTTTTTTGAAGGATGATGATGATGACCACCAAACTGTTGCTGTTGATTGAAACCCCCCTTGGTTGGTTTCGGACCATCAACAGCCTTCTGGCAATGCAAAGTATGCCCTTCAAAGATCTTGTGTGGCTCTTCCAGCGCCTTCTTTGCACTGTCAATGCTCTTATACACAAAAAGCGCAAACCCTTTAGGCTTCCCTGTCTGCTTATCCAACCCCAATGGGCCCTCCTCTATCTCCCCAAACTTCGAAAAGAACTCCGTAAGCTTCTGCGGATCGATATCCGCTGCAACGTTGCTCACGAATATCTTCCTCTGCGTGTACTCGGAGACCACAGGCGCAGTCGGTGGTGGGGCTGGAACCGGACCTGCAGACGCCAGCTGACACGAGGTTATTCGATTACCTATCTTCTTCTGAGGCTCCTTCAACGCTTTCCGAGCACCTGCTCTATGTTTAAACAGTATAAACCCATACCCTTTAGACTTTCCAGTGTTCTTATCCACCACAGCCTTACAGTCCTCAATTTCCCCGTATTTCTCATACTCACTAATTAGGGTTTCAGTAGTGGTATCCCAACCTAATCCGTGCACGAATATCTTCCTATGAGCAGGATCCGCATCGGCAATCTTCTCGACACTTGCGATCAAATCAGGATACTTAGAAACAGCCTCTTTCATGAGTAACACGAGTTGTTCTTTCGAAAACGGCTCGAGAAGCTTCTCTACAGGTTCTTCCGTCAAATATTCGCCGTTCGTTTCAACCTTAACTTCTTTGGCATCGTTTTCGGTTGTTTCTTCTTCGTTTTCCTCTTCTTCCTCTGGATCTTCTTCTTCTTCTTCATCCTCCTCCTCCTCCTCCTCCTCCGCTTCTCCTTGTTCGTTGATTTCTTTGTTGTCGTCGAAATGCTGATCTTCTTGCTCTGGCTCCTCCTTTACAACAGCGTCACCGGGGGTTTGTTCCTCAACGGGTAATTGATCTTCTGCAGATGATTGTGACGGTTGTGAAGCACGAGACTTTCGCTTCTTGGCCATGGCGGATTTAGGGTTTCTTTCGGATTTGGGATGGATAGGGTGTTGTACGCTAGGGTTTGTAATTGTGAGAGAGATTGAAACTTTACGGGAAGGTGTCTTTAAAGGTGATTCGGGTTCGCCAACCCGCTTTTCAAACCGGATACGTTGCTTCTTTTGCCCTCTTTTTAACTACTAAGTGGATGTTTGAGAGTGATTTTTTTACTTGCTTTTTAACTTATTAACTTTTAAAAAGTTAAAAAGTCATTTTATAGTGTTTGGTAATCTGATGATTGTGAGAGAAATAAGTTAATAAGTCACTCCATACTAACTTATTAACTTATTTGAAAAATCAATAAGTTAAAAAGGACTTCTGAAAAGTAATCCCAAACACCCCCTAAATGTTTATATATGTTTTTAACTAAGTTTTGTTTCGAAGGTTTTTTTTTTTGGGTAAAGTTTTAATGATATAGCATAATTATCATATAGTATTTGTTTATATCGATCTTGAAGAACTGAAGTCGCTGGACTCAAATGACACTACCACCTCCTTGCGTGGCAGTCGGGGAAACAAAAACAACCACCATCACTAACTTGAGTAGTGTCTACTTTTTTATGTTACACCCATGAA
>BJCN01198689.1:2633-14491 GCA_018326445.1 Flaveria brownii
TCTAGAGTTATGTGCTTCCTTTAGAATAGTTTCCTTTAGCATGTTATTATTAAGAATCCAAATTCTTCCTCTAAATCTCAGAATTCCATCTGACGTTGCTTCTAGTTGCTTGCTTTGCCCCATCACATCTCTTAGTTCTTCTTTCCGCTGAGCTTCTCGAAGCCAACTTATTAAATCCGAGTGTAATTCCCATTCTCATAGCACAGACCCGTAATGGCTTAGTTCTTTCTTTCCTACTTAAAAGCATCAGCCACTACATTTGCCTTTCCGAGGTGATATTTTATTTCACAATCATAATCATTTAGTAATTCCACCCATCTTCTCTATCTTATGTTTAGCATCTTTTGATCAAATATTTGTTTCAAACTCTTATGATCTGTATAAACTATGCACTTAATTCCATATAGATAATGTCTCTAAATCTTAAGTGCAAATACTACTGCTCCTAATTCTAAGTCGTGAGTAGTATAATTCTTTTCACTTGCTCTGAGTTGCCTAGATGCATATGCAATTACCTTCTCTTATTGCATTAAAACACATCCGAAACCTTGATGTGATGCATCACAATACACTGCAAAATCATCTATACCATCTGCAAGAGCTAAAATAGGAGCACTTCATAATTTTTCTTCATAAGTTCAAATGCAACATTCTATCTTTCTCCCTGAACATATGGCTTATCAATCTGAGTTAATTTTATTAAAGGTTGGGCTATTCTTAAGAAATTTTCTATAAACCTTCTATAATAACCTTCCAAACCTAAGCACTAGAGTACTTCAGTTGGCGTTTTTGGAATTTCCCATTTCTTAACAGCTTCAATCTTTGCTGGGTCGACCTAAATTCCTTCTTGGTTAACCATATGTCCTAAGAATTGTACTTATCTTTTCTAAAATTCACACTTTGAGGATTTGGCATACAACTTTTCTTTCCGAGTAATTACAATGTTAGCCTTAGGTCTTCTCATGTTCTTCCTTTCTTTTAAAATCGATTAAGATTATGACGAATTTATCTAAATAAGATTTGCACATTCTATTCATTAGATCCATAATACTACTGGTGCATTAGTTAACCCAATGGCATTACAAGGAACTCATAACGACCATATCAAGTTCTGAACCCAGTCTTCGGTATATCTTCATCTCACACCCTTAACTGGTGATATCCTGACTTTAAGTCAATATTTGAAAAGTAACTAGATCCTTGCAATTAATCAAATAGGTCATCTATCCTAGGGAGAGGATATATATTCTTAATAATTACTTTAATAAGTTCTCTATAGTCGATGCACATCCTAAAGGTTCCATCTTTCTTATTTACAAATAAAATTGGTGCTCCTGAAGGTGATAAAGTAGGACGTATAAATTCCTTGCCCAATAATTCTTGGAGTTAACTCATTAATACTTTCATTTCTGTTGGCGCCAAATGGTACAGAGACTTGGCAAAAGGGGAAGTTCATGGTACTAATTCAATCTTGAATTCTACTTGGCGAATGGGTGGCAATCCTGGTAATTCATCAAGAATACCTCTAGGCATTCTCTAATAATAGGAATATCTTTTATGTTCTTCTTATCGAGTTTTATATCAACTACATGGGCTAGGAATGCTAGACATTTCTTTCTCAAATATTTCTAGACTTTCTTAAATAGGACTATCTTTACAACACCTCTAGGTTTCTCATCATATATGACAAGAATTTTATTATCCTTAATTATAGGAATTTTAATCATTCTTTTTCCACAGATAATTTCAGCCTGATTGGTCCATACCCACAACAACATCAAAACCTCCTAATTCAATAGGAATCAAATCTATATCATATACTTATTTTTCAGTTTCTCTGATGCTAATCTAAGTAAAGGTTTAAATGTATTCAAAACAAAACTACGAGTTGCTCCCGTATTGAATATTATAGTTGCGTACTGATCATTAATAAGAAGCGTACACGTCACCACTTCTAGTCTTTGTCATGCCTCTTCAGCTTGCAATACAAATGCTCTACCACGCGGATCGTTTAGGTCTTTTAGAGTTTTTCCTTTCAGTTTCGGACACTCATTGTGAAAATGATTCTCATTTATACACTGGTAGCAAACTGGTTTAGGGTTTGCATGTCCCTTAAATTCTTTGGATATGTCTCCCTTCTTTTTGCAATTATAGAAAATCACAATCATGCATTTACCATTATGGTATCTCTTGCAAGCATTACACCATGGTTGACCTTTTGTCTGTGGTTTCTATTCTTGGACAATTCCCAAGAAATTTCTCACTGGATTTCTATTTACCTTCTTGTTTTGGTTTCCTCCAAATTTCCCCCCGGAGTTGTTATTGCTCCACTTTCTTTTATCTCCTACTCTTGAACCAGTCAACGACCCATTTCTTATCATTTCATCAGTCAAGCTTCCTGATAATATCACTGCATCCTGAAAAGTCTTCAGCATTGTTGACTTAACCATTCCTCTTGTCTGCGGTACTAAACCCCAGATATATGTTCATATTCTTTTAGCTTCCTGCATCATTAGATGTGGCACTAATCTAGATAACTCATTATACCTATCTGTGTACTCCAGATGTGTAACACCCTTTATTTCTAGTGCTAAGAATTCTGTTTCTATCCTTTCCATCTCATTATAAGGACAATATTTCCTCAATCACTAGGTTTCTAAATTCCTCCCAGCTTAACCTATTCATAACATCCCTTCCTTTAGTTTGAACTTCTATCTTCCACCAGCTTCTCGCTTCAGTGAATGTGAAGCAAACATGGTCTTGTAATTATCAGCACACTCACTGATATCTACCTACTGACTCCATTTCTTCTAACCAACATAACCCTTGTACTGCTCCTCCTTTTCCATTAAAGTCTTGGGTTTTACAAGACATAAAAGTCTTATAAGAACATCCTTTTTAGCTCTGTCTATAACTCCTTCCTCATTGTGTTCTATTTCATTAACATTTCCTAGTTCTTTGTTTCCAGGTGATACACCTCCAATGTTAAGGTTCTGTTGGAGTTGAGCTACTAGTGTAGGTATCGTCGCTTCCAATTGCCAAGTCAGTATTTAAGAAATTCTTTCATTCTTATTTGAAGTGGTATTCACTGGCGGAGTTTCTTCTCCTAATCTTGTTCTTGGTCGTCCCACACGTCTTGTTCTCCGCACAGGTTGGGTATCTCTTCTTGGCAGCATATTTGACTATATATCAATTATACTAATATCACATAAAAATTTCATTCAATTTATAGTGTAATGTTTTATAATCATAACATAGTACTTCATTATATTCCTCATTTTACATATTCTAAAATAGTCATATAATAGATTAGGTATCTTATAATCCTACTTTTCCTAAATCCACTTCCATATTTTATGAAGGCACTTTGGCTTTCTTCCTTTATCTCTTGGTTATTTGTTTGGATCATCTAGTTTTCCCTTTGTATCTTCTTAATTTTCTTAAGGATCTCGTTGGTTGTTTCTATCAGACATTCTTCCAACCTTTGTCTCTTAGATCCTCTTTCTTTAGTTTCAGAGTCATTGGATTGAGCTGTGGGTGTTATCTCAGATGTCAGGGGAAAGGTTTCTGGGTTTTGATCTTCTACTCTAAACTTCCTTGTCCAGAAATTTCTTGTCACGTCATACACTTTTCCTAGGGGCCTCGATTGTAT
Organism: Flaveria brownii; assembly: GCA_018326445.1. NCBI lineage: Eukaryota > Viridiplantae > Streptophyta > Magnoliopsida > Asterales > Asteraceae > Flaveria > Flaveria brownii. Next base: position 6,286 of record BJCN01198689.1, read on the forward strand.
AACCCCCGATTGTTACTGGTGTACGTCAGACATAAAACTTTAGATTTGTGTTAGTCCTGGTCTTGGGTTGGGATATTTCTATGTTGTCCTGAGACTCTATTTCTGGTGTTATTTCTTTATGGTTGCTATGATCTGATGGATCAGTTTCATTATAGTAGCTACCAAAATTACCAGTACTCATACTACAAAAGTTCTTACAAAATATTAACTTATACTATCACTAGTTTAAGAACTAGTCAAATAAATTCACAAAATCATACATTCACACATTAGTCATATACATCTCATATATACAAATTTGAATACTGTCTAAGCATAGACATGTTCACATAAAGTCATGGAGAGAAACATATATACGTGTTTTAAACATGCTAATAAATTTGTTATCATATGAGCTTATGGTTATAGTCTAGGCATTTACTAATAATACCTAATTCTTTATAATTAATGGCTCTGATACCAATCCGCCATATCTGGGCGAAAGTATGAAATCTTGGGTGTGACTTCTCAACTCAAACCACATTGATTATAATATCATACAATCACCATAATATAATTAAACATAACATTTCATTAATGTACATTCTATAGGATTACAAATTCAAAATTTAGTCTAATATCTAGACTTATATTAGTAACCTTATTTCAAAATACATGTCTTCATAGTTTCATTATTTCTTCAGCTAGTAGTGGACGTGAATATCCATAAAAAGGCTGAAGTCAAAAAAATTTGCTATCACCCAAACACACAACTGCCTATGTAATCATACCAGTCATCAAATGAATTGAATGTGTTAACAAAACTTTAAAACATGTTGATTACCTGAAAAAGACATACTCAAACAGTTAACATAAAGTTAGTGAGAACATAGGTTTATTCCATAACATAATATCATTTGAATTGATGCAACATAACAAATTCACAACCTAACCTTCTTATATGCCAAGAGATTTATAATTGTTAAATATAAAACATATAATCAAATAATATTAAATCACAACCCTTATTTAGCAGATGCAGGATTGACATATTCCTCATCCGAATTAATGGTTGTGTCAAAATGATAGTAACTGATCAAGATTTTCATTAGCATCAATTTCAAATAATAACAGTATGCTTTTTCCCTAAAAATTTATAAATAAACAGGAATTTGTTACTAACCTTTCTTCCATCAACAAATCAATATCTGCTAAAAAAATAATTTGTTAGAAATAAATCTTATTTCTATAAAATTTTCAGCATCTATACTAATAATCAATTCGAAATTTCTAAACGGTAGTTACCGTTGTCCAAAATTTTACCAAATTTTGCAAACAGTAAGGCTACACAATCTAAATTATCCTATAAAATTTTCAGTCTATATCTCATCACAGGTGGTCCTAGAATTTTTACAAGGTTTATAATAAATTACAAAAATAACTACATATCTCTAAAAATTCTATAATTTATACAAAGTGTCCTATCCTAAACAAACAAACAAAATTACCCAGTGTATCCCGCTTAAGAGTAGGGTCTGAGAGGGGTAGGTGGTGGCGAGTCTTTCCTCTATCTTGAGAGATAGAGAGACCGCTTTCAAAGAGACCCCCGACTCGATAACAATAGCAATATCAAACATAACTGTCCTATCCTGTATATCATAATTTATATAAAATTTCATGATTTTACCTACTGTTTACTATTTCTTTTGATTTTTCTTCTCATTAATTATTCTAAATTATGAAACTATATCAAACTTTTGAATTAATTCATGAAATTTATTCACTAATTCCATTATAATATAATGGTCATCATATAAATTTTCCAGATTTTTAATGAGTCTGGATCTTCTGTTTGGTATTTTTCTTTAGTTTCCTCAATTAAATCATATAAATTAACGTATCCCATATAATTATTTCATATTTTCTAGTTTATTATTTTTAATATTTTCTAACAAAATTCTAATTTTTGTTTCCAGAATCACAATCATTAAAATATATAATCTATTTTAACTTAGTAAATTGTGAAATAACATGTATTTTAACACTTTAAACCCTTTATTTATAATTTTTGTTTCTATAAAATCTTCAAATTTTCTGTTTTTAAAACTTAATGACTAATTTCAGTTGGAAATCAAACTTTCTGTATGGTTTTAATTAATTCTTATGAAAAATAACATAAGGGTTTAAGTTCTCTGTATGTTAAATACATAAATAGTTTATAAATTTTTTATACAATAAAGTTTGATTAATCTAACCTTGATTATAGATAAAGAAGAGAGTGAAGGATGGTTGAAGGAGACTTTTAACTTCTTGATTCTAACTTTGAGAAAACATTCAATCTTGGATAACACTCCAAGTGATGTAGATGGATAGAAGATGATAACCTTATGGTGAGTTTCGTGTTTAGAAACCAAGAGGTGATGGTGGTGTTTGTGGTGGTTGGCGGGTGATAGTGATGGTTATGAGGATTCCATCGGCCGAGGGTTCAAGGAAGGTGGGGAACCCATCATTAGCTCTAACTAGGCTTGATGAGTTGGTGGTTTTAGGTTCATTAGGTGGCTATTTAGGTGCTAGGTCGTATGAATTAAAGAGTGATTAGTGTGAGTGTAGTGCTAGGTGTCATTCAATGGTGTTAATTACCTTCTAAATAGTTAAGTTTTGTTTAGTTAGATGATTAGTTACTAATCTATGTTAATTGGTGTTTTAATGAACCGATACTAATGTTAAGTGGGTGCTTTAGTTAGTTTTTAAGTGTTAAGATTAGTTTGGTTTTGGTTTTCGACATAAGTTTTCTAGATGTTAACTTGTTTGGTAATGTTGATTAAGTTTCAAATCTTAATACATATAGATGAAAACTTCTATCACTCAAGTAACAAATCACATAATTCTATGATTTGGTAACTTAAAAACCTATGGTTCAATAATCACTAAATTCACTAAAGTTGTATACATGCACACGTAAACTTTCATGCATGCATGTTCACGTACCATAAGTGCACATTCAATTAAACATGAAAAATTCATATAAAGCTCATAAAAATAATAAAAATCACCTTAACCATTTCTAATAAAAGATATAAATATATACTATTAATTTATAATAGTTCTTAGAATGTTAGTTTACCAAATCTTGACTGTAGGGTTGTCACAATGAGACACGATCAGTAGTGGCAGCTAAGTCTACATGACTCCCTTCCACACCTATAGGACTCACCTCAGTTTGTCTTAACTAATATATGCTAGAAACCAGAGATTCCCTGGGTCTCAATTGATCAGGAGAGTGGTGTGTTAGATCAACATCATGACACTGATTAAACATGAGGTCCTGATCAGATTGGGTTAATAAGACAGTAAAGGATATAGAAGTTATGCCTATTGACCCGGGACCTTGGTCAACATCTAGTGGCATTGACTTAGTGATGCGGCTTTCCCTTTTTGGCTGCTCAGGGGAGTGTTGGGACTCACCCTAAGGGCTTGAAGCTATGTAATGCCCCGTTCCCGGGAACCTCACAGTTAGTCATTCATCGCACATAAAACATACAATTATTTAAAACATCGCAACGGAAATTAATTAAAACCATTTCATATATTACAATGACAACTTTTGCAAAGTAATACAATATAGTTAACTGTTGCAAAATATTATAGTTCCATTACATCACAAAAATGTCATTGTTATACTAATAGATGTCATCCCAAAAATGCCAAGTAGCTGCCCCGTGCCATCCTCAACAACTTTTACCTGCCAACTGGAAAATACATAAAGGTCAGCGTTGCTAAGTGAGTTCTAGTTATATAAATAAAATACTTTACTTTCGATATAAACTTTCTTTACTTTCATATGCGGTCATGCATCATATGTACAGATAGAGAATATTACTTTTAACTTTCATTAATATTCCTTGTTCACTATCATATTCATAGCATGTTTTCATTTCATGCTTTTCGTTAACATTCTCTTACTTTCGTTCTCATTCTTTTGTAACGTACTTATTATCATTCTTTTACTTTCGTACTTGTTTACTTTATTTCTTTCTTTCGTACGTTACGTCATTCTTTTACATTCATATGGATTAATGAACAACACCCCGAACATTGTGCACGAAGCTGATGCTGGACCTATTGTAATTAAACCACCAACATTGTGCATGAAGCTGATCCAGTCACCTAGGGCAAGTCATCTCTCCCATTCATTCAACCAGTTGGCATACCCTAAACATTGTGCAGGAAGCTGATGCTGGACCTGTGGTAATTAAACCACGAACATTGTGCACGAAGCTGATCCAGTCACCTAGGGCATACCAAAGGGCCTTGTCAATCTCAATGATTGACCCTGTGTGCATCCTTTGGGATAGCTAACCCGCATCACAGTTGAGCTAATGACAACATGGTCGTGCACCTCCTTTCATTTTCTTGCAAGCCATTCTTTCATTCATTATGTTTTACTTTTCGTCATTGTTATCTTTCATTTCATTACGTTATTCTTTACGTTCTTTCATTCGTTTGTCACACTACGTAAAGTAATAACATAATATATATAACGTATTTTGTAATATAATATAAATACATTTAATCATCATTAAAAGATAACACATTATACATACCGTACATCATTCATACATTTCATAACCCTAAAACATCCCATAATCATGCTTAAAATGGGAAATCATTACTCATAAGTCAAATTTGGTCAAACCCTAGACTTTCTGGTTTTTCCTGAAATTTCAGAAAATATTCCAAGTGTCTAGACGCATGGGCACTATTTGGGCGTTTTTGCCCTGTTCAGGCGTTTTGCTACTATGCAGATGTCTGGACTTATACTTTTTCACTTTTCACTTAGACGCATGGGCCTATTTAGGCACATGGGCACTATTCAGACATTCGGGCCTAACACTTAGTCATTCTGGGCAATATTCCAGACGTTTGGGCACTATTCAGGCGTTTGGGCCTGACTTAGACGAATGGACATCTAGGCGGTTGGGTACTGTTCAGACATTTGGGATTTTTGGGCGGTTGGGAACACTTAGTAAATTTAACCGTTGGACGCATGGGCCACTGTTTAGGCGGTTGGGCAACTAATTTTCACTTAAACAACATAAATCAGTCCCAATTCGTCCTAAATCATGATCTAAGATTAGTACTAACATTCTAAGCATCATAACATGTACATACACACATATATATCCCAAATTTATGCCCACCCACATACACATTCACACACACATATACCGGTGAAAACCCATTTTCATAAAAACATGTTCACATGCATTTTCCAGCCCCAGAGTTTGTTAAAAAAAGTTAAAAGGGGTTCTAGAACTCACCTCAGCTGCCTTCATGTATGATTTCCTCAAACCCGAATGTAATGAGTTCAAATGCCTAAAAACCCACCAAAACACACACACAAACATACATAACACATATAAGCATATAACCGAGACCAAAACCCAACATGAACCCTTAAAACATTCGAATTTCTAACCTGAATCAGCCCTTTTTCCTCTTCTTCCTTCAAAACCCGAAAGTTCTCTTCTCTTTCTTTTCTTTCTCTCTAAAAATCTGAATGTCAAAGTGTACACAGGCAACATGGGCGGCCATGTTGCTTTATCCACCAACTTTCCCAAGATTTGTCCTTTTGGACACTTTTAACCCCTCCTCTTAGGTTAAATGACATTTCCTTCTTTTATTGACATTTATTCTTTCGCTTTTGTCTATTAAAAGTATCCGGGTCTTACAAGTCCACCCCCCTTATATAGTTTTCTCCCCAAAACATGTTATTCCTCAAACAGATAAGGGTAATGTTGCCTCATCTCTCCTTCAGTCTCCCACGTAGACTCGGATCCCTTTCTGTGCTTCCACTGTACACGCACAAGAGGAACCACTTTATTCCTCAACCTTTTCTCCTTAAGATCAATGATTGCCACTGGTTTCTCCACATAATTAAGTCGTTCATCTACTTTGATATCTTCCAGTGGTACAACCATATCCTCATCTGCTAAACACTTCCGTAGATGAGATACATGGAATGTCGGGTGAATTCCACTTAACTCATCAGGTAGTTCTAACCTATAGGCCACCTCTCCTACTCGAGCAATGATTCGGAAAGGGCCTATATACCTTGGGCTCAACTTGCCCCGCTTTCTGAAATGAATGATACCCTTCCATGGTGAGACCTTTAACATAACCATATCACCCACTTGGAACTCAATCGGTCTATGCCGTTTATCGGCATACGACTTTTGTCTATCTTTGGCTGCCTTCCTAAAGGCTTTGATCTTTTCTAGCTTCTCAGTCGTAGCTTCAATCACCTCAATACTTCCCAACTCTTTCTAAACAATGTCACCCCAACAAACGGATGTCCTACACCTCCTACCATATAGCATCTCGTATGGTGGCATGCCAATGCTAGCATGATAACTGTTGTTGTACGAGAATTCTGCTAATGGCAAATGGTCATCCCAACTTCCTCCAAAATCAATCACCCACGCTCGAAGCATGTCCTCGAGTGTCTGGATCATCCTCTCAGACTGACCGTCCGTCTGCGGATGATAAGTCGTGCTGATGTGTACCCTCGTTCCCATCGCATCGTGGAATTTCTTCCAAAACATAGATGTAAACCGAGTGTCACGATCAGACACAATAGAAACCGACACATCATGACAAGCTACAATCTCTTTGATAAATAGACCAGCGACTCTCTCAGAAGAATACGTCTCTCGGATCGGTAGAAAGTGAGCACTCTTCGTCAATCGATCAATTATCTCCCGTATAGCATCATACCCTTTCGGGGTACGCGATAACTTCGTAATAAAGTCCATGGTGATATGTTCCACTTCTACTCGGGTATATTCAAAGGTTGGATTTTCCCCTACGGCTTCTTATGTTCCACTTTCACTTGCAAACAAGTAAGGCATTTACTCACGTACTCTGCTACGTCACGCTTCATACCCGACCACTAGTAATCTTTCTTCATGTCGTGGTACATCTAGGTAGCACCGGCATGAATGGAGTACCGAGTCTTACGAGCCTCGTCCATGATCTTTCACGTAGATCCCCATAACGAGGAATCCACATCCGCCCATATTGGGTTCTAACACTGAGTGTGTTTTCACCTAACTCTGTGACTAGGCCTCTCATCCTTACAGAGTTAAGACGTTCTTCTTTCAAAGCCTCTTCTTGAAACTCCTTGACCTGCGTCATCACGTCGGAGGTCATAACCAACTGATAAGCTTTCACCTGAATCGGCTGGGGTCTCTCCTTTTGACTAAGGGCATCTGCCACCACATTGGCCTTTCCCGGATGGTAATGGATCTCTTAATCGTAATCCTTTATGAGCTCCAACCATCATCTCTGCCTCATGTTCAAGTCTTTCTACTCGAAGAAGTACTTCAAGCTTTTATGGTGAGTGAAGATGGTGCACTTCGTCCCGTACAAGTAGTGCCGCCAAATCTTCAAGGCAAAAACCACATCTGCTAGCTCCAAGTCATGAGTAGGGTAATTAACCTCATGAACTTTTAACTATCGGGATGTGTAGGCTATAACCTTCCCTCGTTGCATCAACACGCAACCCAGCCCCGAGTAAGAAACATCCGAATAGACTACCAAGTCCTTGCTTCCTTCGGGTAATGACAAGATAGGAGCTTGCGTCAACCTCATCTTTAACTCCTCAAAAGCCTTCTCTTGATCTTGACCCCATACGAACTTTACATCCTTGCGGGTCAACTTAGTCAACAGAGAAGCTATCTTGGAGAAGTCTTGGATGAATCTTTGATAATATCCCGCCAACCCCAAGAAGCTACGAATCTCGGATGGCGTCTTTGGAGACTTCCATTGCATCACGGCCTTAACCTTTGCCGGGTCCACCATGATTCCCTCAGCATTCACCACGTGACCCAGACATTGAACCTCGCGTAACCAGAAAGCGCACTTGGAGACCTTAGCATAAAGCTTCTTCTTTCTCAATGTCTCTAACACTTCCCGAATCTGACCGGCATGTTCTACTTCGCTCCTTGAATAAATCAGGATATCATCGATAAATACAATCACTGATTTATCTAACATCGGCCGACACACTCGATTCATCAAATCCATAAAAGCAGCTGGCATGTTAGTTAAACCAAAGGACATAACGAGAAACTTGTAGTTTCCATAACGCATGTGAAAAGCTGTTTTAAGAATATCTTGCTCCTTCACCTTCAACTAATGGTAGCTAGATTGAAGGTCTATCCTT
>BJCN01198720.1:0-14551 GCA_018326445.1 Flaveria brownii
GAAACTACGACTCTTTAGCTTCAGCTAATCAAAATCAAAAACATTTTCAGCCGATAACAAACCGATTCAAGCTAAGACCAAGTTCGCCCTACACACCTAATCATAAAGCAACACCCTATTTCAACCAACAATAACTTAGTATGATTTTGCTACGAGTGGCCTAGAGAAACTAGGTTTGGGAGTTTTCGAACATATGAGTTCTGGAACCCAACTGAATCAATATATACCACCTAGTTTCGCTGGCAGCAAAACTATATTTTCATCCGAGTAAAAAGATTGCTCCTGATTGAGCATAACTGCTGGTGAAAGTGTAGTTTCGCTCGGTGAAACTATAGTTTCGCCTATAGTTTCTCTCTTTTTTATGTATATATATTTTATGAAAAAGCAACCATTTGTAAAGGATAGAATCCTCACCCCACAGTTCCAACTTAAAAATCAAATCAATAAGTAAACGATTATACTATGAACAATTTAAAATAAAATAAAATAAATCTACAAAAATAGTAGTTTGACTTATTCAAACATACAAATCTCAAATCCAAAACCAAATCCACAAAAATTCACAGATTAAAGTAAGCAAAAACAGTCACACAGCCTTGGTAATCTCCGACCGACGTCTTCGCCGGAACCCTACGGCGGAGCTCCTCTGCAGCTCACCAAATTTGCTTCCAGATCTTCAGTAGACACCTTCACTGTCATGTTCTCCACCTCTACCTCGGCCTCTTCCCTTGCCCCTGCCGCCTCTTCCACCACCACCTCTATCGCAGAACTTCTATCACTTCACAGACATTAACTTGTGAACAAATAAAGATGAAAGAGGCGAGGGTTTTGAATAAATAGAAGAATTAAGTTTTTTTTGGTGGTAGAAGGACGGCTTCGAGAAACTGTGGTGCCTTTGGTGAATTCATCATCAGCGAAACTAAGGAGGCTAGGTTTTTTTAGGTTTTTGAGCGGTTGTAGTGGAGGGCTTCAATTGGGGCTTTTTGGTGGTGGTGGTTCTTTTTGTTTATATAAATATTGGAACTATTGAGATGAAATTGAAATGTTACAGAAGTTAAATAATCTAGAGATGGAACTAGAAAGGGGGAATTTAGGTGAAGAAGATGAACCCTAGGATGCTTGTGGTGAAGAAGAGATTTTGTGTGTGTTTGTAAGTATGTTTAAAGTCAGATGTGATTGTGTTTGAAGTCAAAGAGAAATTTAAGTTGTAGATCTAGGGTTTTGTTTGTGTGTTTGGGAAAGTTTTATTTTTTATTTTTTTGGGTTATGTAATTAAATTATTAAAAAAATCATTAAATAATAATAATAATAATAATAATAATAATAATAATAATAATAAAAATCCAAAAATCCAAAAAGATTTTTCATTTCAAATTAATTTTCAAGTCTTCCATATTATGCTACTGAAATGATCTCATATTTTTCAGGCATTTCACGGGAAATTGCATACACAAACGAACATGGTTTCGCTTGTTTACATTCACAGATAAACACAAATTTATTCCTATTGTTGAAATGATCTAACGAGAAATGTATAGAACGTGTATGTGTTTGTAGTGCAGATTTTGCTGCAAATTATGACCGATCATCACCTGAGCAATGAACCAGACCAGAAAACTTGTTCTTCAAATTTACAGAAGATACCGAGCTAGGAGCCTCCTCCTACATCTTCTGAAGCACTCAAGAATAGATAGTTGGAAAAGTTGTTTCTCATCATTCGAAGAGAGGGAGCATACAAAAAGGGGGAGCCTATGAGATGAAAGATGTTGAGTAATAGATTATCAATACCGGGGGAGATTGAAGATTATTATATGGTTGACTTATCGGAGTTTAAGATGATACAAGACGTTGGTAATGATAGACTAAGGGGGAGTATTGTTGGGTCTGAAAAGGATAGTCTATATTATCAATACAGTCAAAGTCAACAAAAGTCAACGTCATGATCAAAGTCATCAAAAAAGTCAAACAGACGCGTTCGAGACAAAGAATCAAGACAAGACTGTGAAGAAGTTATAGACTAAGGTATTTTAATGTAACAATATACTTTGTGCCAACAAAATATATTTAGTATTTTATTAGTCTTTTATTGTTTTATTTGTTAATTTCTAGTTTAAGAGTCTAGGGGGCTAAATGTCATTAAGTCTAATTGTCATTAGCTAGAAGGTAAGCTTGAATGAGCTAGATTTGGGGTTTCCATGTAAACAATATCTTATGCAAATTAATATGTATTAAATGAGGGTTTTTCATTGATGTTCTTGAGTGTTCATCCAAGTTCTTTATATTGTATGTGTTTGATCTAAATCTTCATTTATATTTGTTGATTCAAGTGCTCCTGGACTAATAGTGACATTAAAATCACACCCTATGTTGGTTACATAATATATGACCAACAAGCCTTGAACTTTGATCTGTAGCTTATTGTGTTCAAAATTAATTAACACCCCTAATTATAGCTTATTGGGTTCAAAATTAATTAACACCCCTAATTAAACTCATAAGTATGCGGAGGTGCCTGAGAATTGAGATGCTTCAACAAAGCAGTTGTTCAAAAAGAAAGAAGTCCGAGACACCCGACAATACATCAAGCGGTTAGGATATAAAGACACCAACGAAGCATAGAACAAACCATAAACCCAATCGAGAGGGATAAGGAAAAGAGAAAGTGGGCTAAAAAGCAATACCCTCCTTTGGCGGTTTGTGTTGAAATGATGAGGGGCTTTCGTTACCTTTTGCACACTATGACAACCCATCGGCTAAAATTGTACACAGAATGGTGCGTCATGCGTTACTGGGATAACAAAAAATCTAGCTTATAAATAACTGTTGGGTCTTAAAGGATAATCTATATTATCAACTCAGTCAAAGTCAACAAAAGTCAATATTGAAGTCAAAGTCAACGCAAAAGTCAAGACGACACGTTCGGAATGAAGATTAGTAGAGAGACTTTGAAGATACAAAGAGAACGGGTCTTAGAGTTAATATATATTCTGTTGACATCAAAATATATATTTAATCTTTATTTGTTTAGTTTGTGTCTTATTTGAAAGTGCATAATTGTCATGTTTTTATCATAGTCTAGGGGGCTAATTGTCATTAAGTCAAATTGTAATTAGACTATATATAGCTAGAGTCACTAGTGTGTTGTGAAGCTTGAATGAGCTAGATTTGAGGGTTTCCATGTAAATAATATCTTATGCAAATCAATATGGATCAAATGAAGGTTTTTCGTTGATGTTCTTGAGTGTTCATCCATGTTCTTCATATTTTATGTGTTTGATCCAAATGTTCAATGTTAATTGATTGATTCAAGTGCTGCTGGAACAACAATTTGGTATCAGAGCCAATCTGAGATCCACATTGAATCATTTGTGAAAATTTGTTGCTGCTATTGAAAATTCAGCAAGAATTTTTAGAGTTTTGTATGTTTTGGATACGGAAATTAATTGAGGATTGTTCTATTTTAGTGTGGGAAGCTATAGAAATCATCGGATATCAAATCCATTGAGATTTGGATAAGTTTGAGTTGATTTCGTGCTGAAAATGTCGTTTAGATACGTCGAGCGAAACTAGAGCTCTTCCAGCGAAACTAGATCTTGATCCAGCAAAACTGTGTGTTTCTTCCAGTGAAACTAGCACAGTCCAGCGAAACTATAGCTTGTGTGATATATTGAAGTTTGTCATTCATTTCCAGTAAAACTACACACTTTGAACGAAAGTTTCCATCACATTAATGTTCAAACAAGTGAAAGTGTTGCCGAAATTGTCATCAGAACGAAAGTTCTACTAGTTTCAGCGAAATTGTGGGCGAAACTAGAGTTTTCAAGCACTGTTCTAGTGAAACTGCTGCTCAGCTGCCGAGCGAATTTACCACCGAAATTAGCAGCGAATTTACTAGCAAAATTAGTAGCAAATTTGTTGGATTTTTAGCGAAATTATCAGTGAATTTATAGATTCTTCAGCAAAATTATCAGTGAATTTACAGATTCTTCAGCTTGACCCTAGTTGCTTAGAAATTCCAAGGGGAGAATATTATTCAATATGTTTTGGAAAAATATTTGTAGTTTTGGGAGTTAAAGTGAATTTAATATTTTAAATGAAAATGTCGTTTTTAGATTATCTTGAAAGAGACAACGCCACAATGGCACAAAGTCGATTTGATTCTTTTGCAGTCATGAGAGATGAAAATATATCTGACGTTGTTGATCGATTTCTGATGGTGGCAAGCAACCTTAAGAAATATGATGACCAGCTGGGAAATCATGAACAAGTCACAAAACTTTTGGACTTTCTTCCTCCACAGTGGAGTCCACAAGTTAGATTGATAAAGCATGATAGAAATTTTGCTGACTAAAAACTCATGAAAGTTATCAACAAGTTAAAGTCATTTGATTTGGATATGAAAAGTAAAGAGTACAGTCAATTTATGTATGGTGGTGTATCTTCAAGTGTTGAGATCAAAGAAACTAAAGAAGAAGTCAACCATGCATTGATGATTGAGGTGGTAAATAGTGATGAGGATTCTATTGAGGATTTTGATCCTTTTAAAGAATTCAGGTGTGATACTCAAGGTGAGAGTTTTAGTGATGTTGGTGATTGTGCAAGCCGATGTAAAGTTCAAGAAGGAAAATAAGAGGAAAGTTAAGCTGAAGAAGCTAAGAAGAGAGCTACTAAGGAGGTAGAATACAAAAAGATCACTCCCGTTTGTCAATGTGAAAAAGCCCTAGCTATGGAAAAGATAGTTATGGGACTTCTTATGAGGTTGTACAAGACATGTGTTCTCCTCCCTGCAAAATGCGTTTATTTGGGGTTTATAAAGCTAACAGATTATTGTTAGAAAATGAAAAAAGAATTAAAACGAATAAACAAAGAACTTAAAATCAATGAATCCAAATATTTTATTAAACTGAGAGAAGGCTGAAAAGAAACTAATCTTTTAAAAAGAAATCTTTTAGAAAAGAATGTCGAGATTAATGTTTTAAGCGAACGAGTCACATTAGCAGAATTTGAGACTAGCAAGCTTAAAACTAAACTTGATAAATGGACGATATCAGGGATGAAACAGGAAGAACTATTCTATAAGCAAAGGGGAGAAAGAATCAAAACGGGTGTGGGATGTGGTGAAACTTCATATGTTTATCCTCCTCCTAGCACTCATTGTTACTCTCCTATGCCTCAACCTCATCCATTTAATGATATGATTGAAGCTGTAGATACTAACAGTTTACATGTAGGTTTAAGTTGTGTTAATCACAAAGAGGTTAGAGATGATATGATTCTCCTGCAGGTTTGGGACTCATCAAGCAAGGATCTAATATGCAAAACGACAATTCCACCTCTGATGCTCCAAAACAGTATCAGTTGCTTGTCATAACTTCTTTAACAAATTCAAAACAGATTACATCCCTTGTTTTGTTCCTGTCAGGTTTGTCAAAGAAGGAACAGCTATGGAATCATCAGGCAATCAAAACTCAACAAGTGGCATCAATCAAGATCCATTGGAAGCAGACTTTTGTATACAAGACTGGACAAGCTCAGATGATCAATCTGAGACCAATAAGTCACCTGAAGTTGTCAAGTCTCAAATGCTTCAAAACGTCAAATCAAGACCTATACGGATCTCATCTCCAACTGCTAAACAAATCAACAGTTCCTCCAAAACTCAACCGAAGCACTTACCATCTTCATCTGCTATCCATCAAGCTCATCACAAATCTGCCTCAAAGTCTGCCAAGTCACCACTCACATGAAAAGGTGAAACTCATCTGAAACTCTCTCCGTCCTCATTTGTTACATCTAAAGGTTCTAAGAAGAATGTTCAGATCTCACCTCCCTTAACATAACACATCAAATCACTGCCCAGTTCCAAATCCACATTGACAAAGCCTCAAAAGATTCAATTTCCTGATATCCAAAAGAAGAAGATTCAAGGTTGTCAATAAGCTGCAATAACCTTAAAGCAGGATCCACTCTCTCCTATTATCCATGGGACTACAAAGAACCAAAAGCCTTTCAAGGCTTGCTTTAGATGTGGAAAATAAGGTCATGTGCTAACGAAGTGCCCTTAAGTTCAAAGACATGCTCCGAATGGTAAAGGCAAAATGAGTTGCTTATTAGGATCAGTCTTGAAGGAAGGTGCAAGACGGTAAAGCCAACAAGGGTTGCTTCTCGGGTTCAAAAGGTAAAAAGCACATATCTTTGGATAGTTCGATAAACAACAATCTATCCAAACCTTCTCATGTGAAGCCGGTTTCACATGATTCAAAAGTGAAAAAGACCAGTGATTTAAAACTAAAATCTCTGTCTTCGGGTCTTAAAAATAATATGATTTCCAAATTCAATTCTTTCTAATCAAAAGTAATTAAACGGAAATAAATTTGGAAAATAAAACAAAAGTTTGAAAAGATAAATGATTTTTCATAAGGGTGTGTACTTAAGCAGGTTATGTACACCGATGAAAATGGAACACACAGGACTACGATGGCCTGGGTCCCCCTTTTTAACTAATCTGTTAATGAGTGCAGGAACAGTTCAGGAGGACTGTTAGTAATTCGGTTTACCGACAGAGAATGTTCCTCATTCAAATTTTGAGGCGGAACAAATAGTTTATGGTTACGGTGTCTCATCCACATTCTGGATTCTTATCTGCACTATTATAGTTCACACTTCACAATCACTATATTTTTCTTGGTACTTCATTTCTCCTCTTTTTACTAGTATAATTTGGAAGACTTTCTTTACATTTCTATTTTAGTTTAACTTATTAAAAAAAGCCATTCACAAAAAGTAAAATTTAGGGGGAGGGTATAATAAAGAAATGAAATGAAAAACGAAATGGCATCTGGGAACTTGATTTGGGATGATCGAGAAATGATTGTATGTTTTCTTTGTATGCTTGTTTGCATGACTTGCACTTTGTGAGAAATGATAGTAACTGCTGTAGATGTCTATATCACTTAAAATTCTAAAATTTAAAAAAAAAAGACAGTTTCATTATATGATATGCTTGGTAGGCTCAGTCCGAAAACAAAGTAAACAGTGATTCTGTAGCCTAACTAAAGCTTTAGAACTCGGTGATAAGGATCATTCCCATGACATCTAGGCCTGTACAAAGATACAAATCCTTGTTAAAAAAATGGTTGAGGCTTTCAAATCTCTGTTCTGATCTTCCTAAACTCCCAAATCACCCTCACCTAAACCTTGAATTGAGCACGTAGTTTACAAAAACAAACTGCTTCTAGTTATGCTCTTCAGAAAAGCCTCTGTTTTAAGTCACTTGTGACTCTGTCAGAATGTACATTAATTAATAATTTCTCGTGCTTATCTCCTCTGCTATGTGTGAACATTGACCTGGAGTGGTGGAACTTCTATGTTATACGTGAGTATAGACCTGAAGTTTCACCAGCACATTTTGATGATCATCTCCTCTGTTATACGTGAGTATAGACCTGGAGCTCTCATCATCTTACCCCAATACTATATCACAATGTTTATTTAATCAAAAAGATCATTATCAAAAGCTCCACCAATCAAATGATATTGAAGAACATTCACAATGGTACTCAAATGAACATTTTCTATGTTAACATCACTAGTAAATCTCATGCAAAAATCAGGCGGAGTCAATCATACTCAATAAGTCCTAATGACGGGATAAGTTCTTTGCCGGATGTCTGTGGGAACCAAGTTACCTGAGCTTCTCTAATCAAACCTAAAACATGATAAACTCAGTTGCAGGTCACTCATTGAAAAGAATAAGGCATGGGTTTAAATTGGACAAACATACCGACAATCATTTTTGAACCATTTTGGCTATCAAAAACTTAAAATTGTGATTAAAATCTGCATCAGTGTGATCTCACTAACTCGTCGATGTTTAAATACATCTTTACGCTTAAGTATATCTTGGGGATGTGATCTCATGATTGAATCAGTTCTTGGTGTAAAATGATTATTAATAAACAAAAATAAAATAATAATATATATATATATATAAAGACAAAAAAACAAAAACAAAATTATTATTATTATTATTATTAGGTTAGAGTCTTATTATTAGACTTTATTAGCATTAAATTTTTTGTTTAGTTTTTCTTAAAATTTAAAAATTAAAAAAATCCAAAAATATTTTCCATTTCAAATTATTTTTCATCTTCCATGTTATGCTGTTAAAATATAATCATTTTCTCATGCATTTCACGTGAAATTGCACACACATATAAACACGAGTTTATTTGTATTGTTGAAATAATCTAACGAGAAATGTGTAGAATGTGTTTGTATTTGTGTTGTAGATTTTGCTGCAAGTGATGACCGATCATCATCTGAGCAATGAACCAGACTAGAGAACATGTTCTTCAAGTTTGCACAAGATTCCAAGCTAGGATTCCTCCTCCTACATCATCTGAAGCACTCAAGTATAGAGAGTTGGAAAAGTTTTTCCTAATCATTTAAATGATGCACACGAAGAGAGGGAGTATACAAAAAGGGGGAGCATGTGAGATGAAAGATCTTCAACAACAGATCATCAATCTAGGGGGAGATTAAATATTATTATATGGTTGACTTATCGGAGCTGAAGATGATACAAGATGTTGATAATGATAGACTAATGGGGAGTTTTGTTGGGTCTGAAAAGGATAGTCTATATTATCAACTCATTCAAAGTCAACAAAAGTCAGCATTGAAGTCAAAGTCAACGCAAAAGTCAAGACGACACGTTTGGAGCGAAGATTAGTGGAGAGACTTTGTAGATACAAAGAACACGGGTCTTAGAGTTAATATATATTTTGTTGACAACAAAATATATATTTAATCTTTATTTGTTTAGTTTGTGTCTTATTTGTAATTTCATAATTGTCATGTTTTTATCATAGTCTAGGGGGCTAATTGTCATTAAGTCAAATTGTCATTAGACTATATATAGCTAGAGTCATTAGTGTGTTGTTAAGCTTGAATGAGCTATATTTGAGGGTTTTCATGTAAACAATATCTTATGCAAATCAATATGGATCAAATGAGGGTTTTTCATTGATGTTCTTGAGTGTTCATCCAAGTTCTTCATATTTTATATGTTTGATCCAAACGTTCATTGTTAATTGATTCAAGTGCTCCTGGAACAACAACTAAGTACGTAATCATGAACCATGAACCACTAACCTGTGTATATAAGAAATACAGGCCATTTAACCACGGGCCAAAATCAAAACATTCATAAACTTATATAAAAAGACCGGTAACTAGTGTATACAAAAAAAAGAAACATCCTCAAACCATTAGCATGATCACCGGTTAGAGGATGTTTCTTCATTAACTTGAATTATTAACATGATCACCCATAATTTCTTCATCTCTTACTCTGTAAATAATACAAAGATACATAAATTATAACAACCTCTAAACATATAATGTAACAAGCTTAAAACATTTAATGTAACAACCTGGACTAGCCGTTTCTTCCCAAAGCAGAGGCGCTAGGCCAAACCACTCCGAACAAATGCCGCCTATGCATAAGTAAGGAGTAATATTCATAAATATGATATATAATTCTAGTTAAAAATTAATTTTATGATTTTCCATATAATTATAGTTAAAAATTCCTCTACAACCATTTTGTTATGAGTTATAAGAAAGGGAACTTGTTTCGAACCATGTTAACCGGCAAGACATGATAATGGATAACAAATTTGAAGCTACTTATGCCAGAAATTATAAAAATCTTAAAACATATACTTAAAACATATAATGTAACAAGCTTAAAACATTTAATGTAACAAACCTGGACCAGAACAATCCCCAAGGTTAGTAGTTTCCCAAAGTAGCGGTGCTGGGCCAAACCACTCTCCCGAACAACTTTCATAAATGTGTAATATTCATAAATGTGTATATATAATTTTAGTTAAAAATTACACACCTAAATCAAAATTACATTATTAACAATATCATACAAGTCAAAAAATTGAACCTGTGGGAGCCAGTCGTGGTTTTGAATCGGGTTAGCAACCACAAAGTCATAATACAAATCTTCCAAAGCATCCAAACTTGCTACACGATGATGTATAACATCTTTGCTAATGTGATTATGAGTAATTTTTCATCCGGAAAGCATTCATGCATGGTTTCATACCTAAAAGACACATCGTCAGCTGCAAGATAGCCATTGCCACCGAACTTGGTCCCGGTCTCGGCATCCGTCCTGACATTCGTTTCTGTGGCCACTGAGATATCATCAATGGCGGTCTTGTTCTTGGTTTTCGTCCCGGCATCCGTTTCCATGGCCTTAATTGCCATAAAGATATCCGTCCTGGCACCCGTTTTCCTAGCCAAAATGGCAGCACAGTTTTCTATACTTCTTCCATCTTCCTTTTTAAGTTTTCTTGATTTTATATACCGATTTAACATGTAAAAAGTAATTAGTATAAAAACCAAACTTATGAGAAGTATTAACCGAAAATCCATGGTGAAGGTGAAGAGGTTGCAAGGTGAAGATTTGGAGTTGGTCAAGGTGAAGAGAAAGATGGTGAAGGGGTGAGGTATTGGTGATGGTGAAAGACTGCAAGATGTGACGGATATATGTTCTCGAGGGGGTGAAGGTCTGACTTGAAGCAAATTAGAAGAAAGAAGCAAGCGACTTTTTTTTCATATATAAATCTACAAAAGAAACTCACATACATATTTAAATCAAGGGTCATCACGGTCCGGCTTTTACGGTTTTATGGTCAAATCATGAATCAAACCGTTACTAACGGTTTATTATTTTTGTAAACCAAAACCGAACCGTAGAACTATTGAACCGAACCAAACCAAATCATTAGTAACAGTTGGGTTTTGGTTTGGTTTCATGGTTTGGGTTCGTTCGGCTTCTATACAAGATATCCAAAATATATATAAGTACATATGTTTAGAATTTAAAGAATTTAACAAGTTTTTTAAAAAAATTATTCCAAACAAGCTGTTAAAAATGTAAGAGTGACAAGCTTAGAATATACAAAACACAATTTGTTCACACATGAAAAAGAAAAGAAAATAAACAAGTTCTAAATATATATGTAATATTTAAACAAAATTGATATGTTAAATTCATACGGTCCGGTCCGGTTTTACATGGTTGGTACATGGTACAAACCATAAACCAAACTGTTCACTACGGTTTGAAAATACTGAAACAGATCGACCAAAGTTGAGGAAAAAAACCGGCCATGAACGGTTTTGGTGGTTTCACGATTTGAAATCGAACCGTGAACAACCCTAATTTAAATGAAAGAAATTGTGTTACATACATGTGAAATGTAATTTAGTTGTCTTGTACAGAAAAATGTGTTACATATATTTAAATAATAAAATAAACTAAATCTGGATGGCAATGGGTTAGGTTTAGGTATTCCTAAACCCATACCCGATTAATAAAGCTCGTCCCAAACCCGTCCCAAACCTCTCGGGTTTTAATAGGGTAACTACCCGTCGGGTTTCGAGTTATCCCGTCAGCTTTCAGGTTTACTATTGGGTTTTGACAAAATACCCGTTGGGTACATCCGACCCAAAATCCGTCGGGATTCTATTACAAAGTATAACTAATCAATTATAAACAATAATTACCATAAAAAGTTATTGCCGTAAACAAGTTTCGATAAATAATTTTTTGTATAATATACTATATATTAATATGTATATAATATTAAAAGTGTAATGTTTACTAAGTTTTACATTTAGTTAATAGACAAACCATTTAGGATTAGTATACTAAGTTTTACAATTTAGACATTTGCTAAAGAAGAACGAACCGATACAATCAGATGGTTCTAGGTATCGTTAGCAGAGAACTTACAACTAGAGCAGCCATATGTCATGACTGCTTTCTTACACGAAGATCTTGATGAAGACTGAAGGACTATGTGAGGGATGGTCAATACAATCAGTTTCATAATGAGAAGAGTGTTAGAACATTTAACATATCATATAGGAACTGGGTTTAACTGAAAGCCAAGCAATGAGATAGAACAAAGAACAAGAACAAGATAAATATAGTTTTAAAAAATGTTGTATATTGTTCTCAAATTCTATTACTAGTGTTACAAAACATAAAGATAAATACAAGAACATGAGATACTTTATACTACATCCTACAGTCTATACTTTGAAAGCCAAGTCAAAACCCTAATCTAGACAAGAAGATCAATGTATAGTCAAAAGGCAGATTGCCTTTTGACTTATGACTATGACATGTCATAGCTCACATCCTAACCAGTTACAAAAAGGATAAATGGTACAAAGTAGAAAGTTACTGACCAATGACCATAATCTACAGTTGACAAAAGCATGGATATTTTCACCAACTTATACAAGTTGGTGAGTCTTAAGAGTAGCAGCAAAAAGTTGGTCAGCTTTTGTAAAAAGGTGATCGAAGAAAACATGTCTTCTCTGTCTTCGGAAGAAATTAGTCTTCAATCTTTTGGCTTCAGAAGACTTTGTCTTTGAAGCTTCAGAAGACTTCATCTTTGGCTTCGGAAGATTAGGTCTTTGGATTCAGAAGATTTTACACTTATAATATTTTTTTTTCTGAGTTGTGTAAAATTTTTGAAGAACTCTGCTCTGCACTTCATGCATGCATGCTAGAAGCTCTCTGGTTGCTTTGGTTGATCAAACTTTAAGTGTAAACCTTAAAAACTCCCCTAGGATGATGCTACCAAAACAAATAAGGTTACTCAAATATTGATAATCCTCATCAGGATCAAGACCATTCCTATCTTTATCAATTGGTAAGGATTCCTCAGACTCTTATAGTACCTCCTCATGTCATAGAGATCATGCAGAGGAAATTCAAGCATGTCTTGCCAGACGTAGACATCTTGACCTCCTTGATCTCTAATGACATACAATCTGTCAGGATTTGTAAAAAAAGTCCAGGACAGGATAGGTCTTCTAGCTGCAACAGGCTCTACTTGTGTTGGACTGGATAGCCTCTTCTTAAGCTACCTCGGAATGCTCTAACTCATCTTGAGGTGTATAGATGGATTCCTTGGACTTCTTCTTCTTTTTAGTATCCCTTTTCATGGCCATCCTTTTCCTCCTATTTGAAGACTTTAACAGAGAAGACTGGTTTTCAGCACCAGGTTGTTCTTATATGTCATTCTTAGTTGGGTCCTCTTCCTTCACAGGTGTAGAAGGAGAGGGATCAAGACCCTGCTGTGGATTAGATGATAAAGTTAGCTATGGTCCAAAACTAGATCCAGGTTGTGTTGTCTCTTGGAGTTCAACCTTGATCTCAACTTCAGGAGGAGCTTGACTTGGTGGAGAATGCAAGTCAACAATCTCCCCCTTTTAATCTTCTACTTGATCACTCTAATATACTCATCCATAGTAGATAGAGACATTGGACCAAGCCTCCTTCCATAGAATCCATATAGCTTCAAGAATCTCATCATCCTCTGCCTATCAGCAGACTTTTTTGGCTCCTTTGGACGATGGCTATTGACTTGCAGCTTCTTCCCTTATCTTCCTCTTAGCAACTTTTTGTTCTTTTATCACTTGTTTCTCAAGCTGCTTCACGTACTCAAATTCTATGTATTCATAGGATAAGAGAAGAAATGTAGATGTCTCATAAAGGCCTGTGGCACTCAGGTATCTGATCATGTTTTGTCTGTTAACTTCCTTGTCTACCCGTGGTTGTTCAGTTGCCACAACCTCTGTCTCAGGGCTTTCTTGAACTAGGGAAAGGGTAGGAGCATGTTTGTAAAATATTTTCTTCCCCCTTTCTTCCTTGATCTATCACTCTATATAGAAAAGCACACTTGACATCAAGCTGGTAGACCTTGAAATCCTTGGAGGCAACAAAAGTAAGGAATATCCTAACAACATCAAGTCTTGCCACTAGAATAAAAACATCTATGTAGTCAATTCCTTCATCTTGTGTATATCCTTAAACAACTAGTCTAGTGAAAGAATCTCAGACCTCGTTTAATCAATTAGATTAGGATTTGCAGCGGAATTGTACACGAATTAGACAAATTCAAACAAGAACACAAATGATAATGCAATGGAACAGGACGGTTATAGAGAGAAAAGATATTTCTACAAAAAGGAATATTTCATTCAATCTCAAGCTTCGGCACTTAAAAAATTAGGTCATCCTCCCTTTTATAAGGAAGGGTGACGTCAGCTGATATCACTTGATAGTGACATCTAACCGTTATTACAACAACTACTGAAATATAACTAAACAACTGAAGATGTCTTACAGCAGCTGACATCTTCTTACAAAAGCTGTGTAAACGTAACGTAACTACTGAAACTTATAACTACTGAACTACAACGTCTGAAGAACACGCTCTTCAGATGTTTTACAATAAGAAAACTACTGAAAGAAAGAAAACTACTGAAAAGGGAAACCATTACAACAACTGAAGAGTACTTCTTCAGCTGTTGTGACAACCTCTGAAGTCTTCAATACTTGTAGTCTTCAGCACTTGAACTTCAGCTGATCTCTTCAGTAATTGAACTTCAGCTGATGTCTTCAGCACTTGAGCTTCAGCTGATGTCTTCAGCACTTGAACTTCAG
>BJCN01198736.1:0-10785 GCA_018326445.1 Flaveria brownii
TAGTAATTTTGCTAATGTCCAGGTTGACTAGTAGAACTTGCGAACCTAGGAAATTCCAACGAAAGTTAGGCACACCTAGCAGCGAAACTGGCAGCGAAATTGCTGGGCGAAGCGGGCAACGAAACTACCAGCGAAACTGCCAGCGAAACTGCCAGGGAAACTGCCAGCGAAACTGCCAGCGAAACTGCCAGCGAAACTGCCAGCGAAACTGCCAGCGAAATTGCTAGCGAAATTGCATAGAAATGACCTATTTGACTGTTAACTTATATGCAAGCCGTGTAGTGCGAGTCTAGCCTAGAAAGCTTAGACGAGAGAGTATTTACTTTGACTAGGTGAGTTTTAGATCCTCTTAATCAAAAGTTTTTATATGTTTTTGGGGCTATTATGCATGGTAAACATAAGGTTTTTTAAGGTAAAGATTTCAAGCGGTTTTAACAAGAAAATAAATTTTCGTATAACAAAATATGCTATATAAGTCTTTAAAATAAAAATTTATGCTCCATGGTAAAATGTACTTGATATGTTGTATACTTAGTAAAGTATTATATATTAAAGTGGAAGATAAAACTAATGAAAAGTTTAACTAAAGTAATGTTAGCCCCGGGCCCGTATGATGATGAAAAGTCTTGCAAGCACTATGATGGACTTCACTTATGTGGGTCTAATGTATGATGATGGATCCGTATTCATGAGCAGGCCATGTGCCTTGCAGTGTGGATCAACTATCGGGGGTTAGCTATCGTGTTTATGTGTACCGACAGGGATCAACATTCGTTGTCGATCAACAGGGGGCTCTTGCTGTGTGCAATCCCATTTAAGATGAAGTGGAAGATAATGAAAGAATGAAAGAAAGATAATGAACATGTCTAATTATGCGATACGTCACAAGACTTGTTATATGTTATGATGTATGCGTGATCATTAAAAGGAATAAAAGTATATATTTTATTATATTACTTAAAACTAGGACTCACTCAGCAAAACTGACATTTATGCATAATAGTTGGCAGGTAAGGGCTGATGCTGAGGATGGCACAAAGATGGAAGCTACTTGGCGTGCAATGAAAGGCATCCATGTTTATGAAATCATTTTCTTTTGTTTGAAAGGTACAATGTTTTATTTTATTTGGGAGACAAATGTAAAATTACTATATGACCTACAAGTTTTAAACAAATGTTTATTTAATTCCGCAATAATGTTTTGGTTATAAAGTGATCTTATGCTATGATTAACCAACTGTGGGGCTTCACGGGAACAGGGCCTTACAATTTAAGACAAAACTTCCAATTGGGCCATTCGACAACCTCAAAGAAGAAAGTAATTCAATATAACTTCATAAAACGCTTAAACCAAAAACAAGCTCTAAAAACCGTTAAGAAAGATCAAATAACATAAAAACACACTTCTTTTAATAGCCTAATCCACTAAAAATTATAAAAATCATTATAAGTGATTATAATGCAAAAATCCAAAACTTTTGGGTCAAAAACCTAAATTTAGCCCAAGTTAAGTGACCAATCTTGGCAACCATTAAAACCTTGTTGTTTTAGGACTATACCACACCATTAAGAACCAAAAATGATAAGAACTTATGAGGTAAGGGTATAACGTTAAACAAACTAAAGGTACTAACCAAAACCTAAGGACCTAAAATAAGATTACACATACATAATATAACACCTACCAAGCTAAGATATACAAACACAAATCATAAAGGATGGGTTAAATTAATCCTTTAATTATAGAACTAACTCATTTTAAATAAACATAGTAACCCTCATGGCCGGTAGCATCCAACCTTACAAACAACCACGTGATCAATCAAATTTGAGTCTCATTAACCTTCTTTTTACTTTACAACATTTTGGGGTGAAATACATACTCATTGATATTATGAAATTATGGTTCAATACTACCTGCTCTTGTCCCCGGAATGATTTGTGGATAGTACTATTTGAGAAATCTCCCGCACACAATGGGCCCTTATGCAGGGAAACCCCCCATTTATATTCAATAATCGTTGTGTCACAAATTAGTGTCATTTAATCATGCTTAGCAAGGCACAATTAAACCCAACATTCTAGTAGTTACGGGTTAGGGGATACTATTTTAGTACTCAGGCGGGAAAGTCCGGGTTAGGCTTGACTGTGATAAATTCTATAGTGCATCATGGTATTTATATTATGTATATTGTCATTATCAAATTTATTTAATATTATCTCTGACATCAAAGGTAACGTGTCTTAAACTTATGGGCTCATCAACATTATGTTGACGTATTTTGGGTGTCTATTTCAGGTGATGTGTAATTGACAGGTGTCAAATGGATAGGTACCGCCTTAGACGGACCCTTGGAGACTTAGCCACCGCCCTATCCACCTTTCTAATTATCAACAATTAATTAAATATGTATTATTCATATCCTTTAGACAATTTATCGTATGAATATTTAGAAATTATGTAATGATTAAGTTTGGATTTATTTAATTCTACTGCATTGTGATGATATAAGTCAGCCACAGCCAGACCCAGTCAACAGGGTGTGACAGAAGAGCTTTAAGAAGTCTGTTCATCATTTGATTGATTGTTTCTCCAGAAAGATGCTCAAATAACTCCAATAACCTCTTCAGTTTTTGCTTTTTAAGATCTTGTATCTCTTTACCACCTTCATAAATAATCTTCAAATCTCTATACATGGTGTAACCAGTTTGATAACCTTTAATTCTAGTAAAAACTTCCAATGGTAACCCCTTGGACATCAGTGAGTAAGCTTTGATGTCATTCTTAACCTTTTTTAAGTCATCACCTTGTAGACAATTCTCTGGATAAGGTTCTTGAGAGTCTTTTGTATTAACAAATCCTCCATCAGGACCATCTGATGTAATAGGGATATGTAGTCCTTTCTCTATTGACTTCTAAAGATCATTGTCAATGGAGTTTAGATGATGCTTTAATCTCAGTGACAAATTCTTGAAGTCAGCTCTATTCTTAAGCTTGGGAACCCTGTTCTTAGAAATCTTCAAACTTAACGATTTTGTATTTTGTATTAATGAAATTAACTTGTTTTTGTTGCTTTTAAAGTTTTAAAAGAAACTATGAAATGAAAATATTTTTGGATTTTAGTTTTGAAAATTTTTCTAAGTGTTTAAGTAAAAGTTTGAATACTGATGCGCCTGATGCTTCTGAAACACCCAACTTTGAACAAGTAATGCCTAAGGGAATGCCTTAGTTGAATTCTGAAACGCCTGACTGATGATGCACCTGAACAATTGTCAAACGCCCAAACAGTGTAGAAAGGCCTGGGTACTTGGTTAAATTTCTGAGATTTTTAACCTAAAACGTCCAAACAGTCTCAAAACGCCTAGAATTTCTTAAGTTTCAACAAGTCCAAGTAATTGAAAAACACCTACTCTGAAAATGCCTCAACAGTGATAAAATGAGTAAACAGTTGTAAAGCGCCTAAACACTTGGCAAAAAATTCAGTTGTTTTTCATACACCATGTGCCTAATTCACCATCTTCAACACTAACAGATCTGATCAAATTTTTCAAAAACTTGTGCAATTGAACTAAAAACTTCCAATTAGGTAGTAAATAGACAGATTAACAATCCTCAATCATGATTTCGATTAAACAACAACAACAAATCTATTTTCTGATTGATTTATAGTCCGAAATTGAAGAACACCTTTTCACACACAAATCTGCTCAATTCACAGATCTTAATGAATCAACACAAAATTGCGATTCAAATCAAGTTTCTATGGATGAAACACAACTGAAAACAACAATTAATCGATCGAATTGCAATCAACAGAAATTTTAAGTGATCTATAAAGCTCAAAAACTTTGATCTAAGCTTTGATCACTGAACTGAAAGCTCTGATACCAATTGACAGGTTCAAATGGATCGATCTGTGATAATATGATAATGAAATGATAAGTTCAAACACAATGATATCAAAACACAAATGATTACTTTAAAAAGTCATAGTTCTCATTGATAGCAAAAGTAGTGGATACAAAACTGCAGGGTGAATTTACAATGATTTTGTTACCTGCATAATACATAAAGCTTCCTATTTATACTACCTAAAGAAACAAGGAACATATATTTACAAAATAAGTCCCTATGCTATGACAAAAACTAAAAGACAAATGATAAACTTTCTAAGAGTCCTAACACTTGGGTTTCCAAATGTAACTAACCATCTATTTTTATGTACGAACAACTAAAGACCAAATTAAATGTATGGATCATTGATAGTGGCTTTTCCAGGCACATGACAGGCAATGACTCTTTGCTTCAAAACTTTGAGAAAATTTATGGAGGGTCAGTTGCTTTTGGAGGATATTCAGGTGGTTACATTACTAGGAGGGGCAAGGTTATAAATGGTAAGCTCGGCATTAAGAAGGTAAACTTTCTTAAGGAGCTTGGGTACAATCTACTGAGTGTATCCTAATTTTATGATCAGAGACACAACACGCTTTTCACTAAGCATGAGTGTATTGTTCTCAAGCCCGGGGTGGTCATTCCTCAAGAGCACATTCCGCTCAGAGCCCCCACTAAAGGGAACATGTAAAAGATAGATTTGCAAGAAACTTGCCCTTCAGGAGAAGTTTCCTACTTTCTATCTTAAAAAAATAGTGATTAGTCTTTCCTCTGATAAACTTATTGGGAAGAGGAACTATAACATTGATGAACTCATCTCTCTTCCCTTAGAAGAGTTGAATGAACTCGCTGACACTGAGTTGTCAAAAGGGAGGAAGGAGGCAGAGGATGTAGAATTGCTACTCAAGATTAAGGAAGAAAGGAGAAATAAAAGACTCTAAAAGCATGCTTCTATCCTCTCCCTAGTTCAATAAAGTCATGAGACAGAGTCTGTGGCAGCTGAGAAACAATCTCAGGTAGATAAAGAAGTAGACATACAAAATATGATCAACTACCTGAGTGCCACGGGTCTCTATTAGGCATATGCACTTCTTCCCTTATCATATGAGTACATCGAATTTGAGTAGCTTAAGCAGTTGAAGCAACAAGTAAAGAAGGATCAAAAGGCTGCTAAGAAGAAGATGAGGGAAGAAGCTTCTAAGTCAAGAGCAATCAGCTAAAAGAGTCAAAACAAGTCTGTTGATAGGCAGTGGATTATGAGCTTCTTGAAGTAGTATGGAATCTCCGGATTAAGGTTTGGTCCAATGTCTGTATCCACTATAGATGAGCACATTAGGATGATTAAGCAGAAGATTAAAAAGGCTACGCTTGTTGACTTGCATTCTCCACCAAGTCAAGATCCATCTAAAGTTGAGGTCAAGGGTGAGCTTGTTGACTTGCATTCTCCACCAAGTCAAGCTCTACCTGACTTGCAACATAATCAAGTTCCTCTGTTAACATCTGAGAAAGATCTAGGTTTCTCAGATGTATGTCATTTCTTAGCTCAATCAAACTACTCACTGCACTCACAATCAACCCTCCATTGTATGAAGATCAACTGTTAGAGTTCGAGAGGACCTACCAAGAGGTCATCCTAGATGGTGAGAAGGCACTATCTGCCACAGTGTAGGGGAAGACAGTTTTCATCACTTCAGCCACCATCAACTCTCATCTAAGCCTGGATGATAAAGAAGGAGAATTGGCCTTCCTTAAATCTTCTATAAACAACACATTTTCGTAGATGGGCTATGAAGGGGACTATTTAGTAAGAATAAAGTTTCCTCACATGGAAGTAACTCCTCCATGTGGTGATCTATTATATGTCCAACAAATATGGAGGTTGGGATCAAATTACTGAGGACTTATCCTACATAGTCCATGGAATGGTTTAAGGGGTCAAGTTCAGGTACTCTCAATTTGTTTATACAAACTTACTTGCAAACTTGACTCCTTAGAGTACTACATGTTCCCTAGATATGTTCAACACATTCATAACTATGAACTGGGTATACAGTTAAGGGAAACATGTAACACTCTTAAACTGGGACAGATGAAGCCCAACATCTTCTAGCAATAAGAAATTCAACTGATGGCTTCTCAAAGTGTCACACCCCCGCTAAGAGCGGAAACACAGGGATGCGATCGAGATAACACATGGTATACGATAGAGAAGCAACATAAATATGATGACAAGCGTGTCATGATGACACCCGAACACAAATGGAGACTTGTGTCGCGTGTAGTCAGTAACCACGACAGCATAGTCATAAGCATAACATAAGAACGATCACATAAGCATAAATGATAACTTGTAATGTAAATTCCCATAATCCGGGAACAAGTATACAAATGATAAAGTTTAATCAACCAAGATTAGTGTTTAATAAAAGATGATAACACACAAAAATGAATCCTAGGGTCCCCTCTAAAGGCAGCACAACTAGAATCTTCAATTACCTTGATCACCTGAAAAGACATGCTCAAAACGGTCAACATAATAGTTGGTGAGCTTCGCAGGTTTTAAGTAATAAAACATGTTAAGATAAAAACAGCTTGTAAGTTTAATAAGAGTTACCGCAACTACACTTATGTGTAATCGGTTTTGCAAGATATAGATAGCTACAACCAAACCTATAAATCAGTTCCACACGGGAATTGATGGCTGTAAAGAAAGCATCCCATAAGTTTTCATGACGTAGCCAGATCCACGAAGCGCATACGTATAGGTTACAACCAAACCAATCCTTAGGTCCCATTACCGGGATTAATGGTTGTAATGGATGATCGGCTTAGAAGAACCACACAGAAGAACCACACAGCCGATGCCTCCATCAACAATAGCAATCACAGGTAGCATCAATCAACACATAATATCAAAGTAGTAGCGCATAGTAATGTAATACCACCAAGTAACATACAAGGTGGTGGCATAGCATAGAGTCAAGTTCATATAGCATCAACCAACAAGATAAGCAAGATAAGATACTCATAAAAGTAGCAGCCAACTTCCACTTGGGAAGATGCTTGAAATCAAGTTAAGTAGGTGAGCATTCTTTTCTCCCAACTTGAAAATATTTAAAAAGGTTTTATAAGAGTAAAAAGGGGCTACGAAACTCACGGAATAGATGTTAAGCATGTATGATGAATATTCCCCAAAGGTAGAATGCTATGAACGGTCAAACACCTATTGACAGTTACTGACAAGCATTAATATGAGCATAAGGCATAAGATGACATTCGATTAGTTTGGGCTGTTTCGGTTCGGTCGTGGGTAGCACACACAAGCAGGCTTACACATATCAGACCTTATGTGGATCCAAGTATTAAGAGTAGTCGTCATTGCTAATGACATCCATATGGGGATCCAATTATTATAAAAGATAGTGCTTGTTAAATATTTGTAGTCCCAAATGGGTTGTCGATAATTGTAAAAGGTTAGGTTATTTTAAATTGAAATAGAATGTGCCTATTGATAGCGTTAACCTTAATCTTTGTGGTCAAGCAATGACACTTTATTGAAGTTACCTTATCATCACAAGACATTCAAAAAGGGAATTAACACATACACGCATCATCAGTCACACAACAGGACTGGACGCACGACTCGACCCTCCATTCGCACGAATGGACCTTCAGTCGTACGAATCATCTTCATTCGTATGATTGAACATTCATTTGTGCGACTGGCCTTTCAGTCGTGCGACTCACGCACAATCGCACACAATATCATCCGCACTGACTCAATCGCACGCACATTCACTCGCATGGACTCAATCGCACACACATTCAATCGCACACACCCAGACGCATGACTCAGTCGTGCGATTCACCCAATCGCATGACTCAGTCTTGCGACACACCCAGATGCATGATTCAGTTGTGCGATTCACCCAATCGCATGACTCAGTCGCATGAACAGACTCAGTCGCGAAGAACAGCAGAATCACGACTGCCGTGTGCAGAGCAGTCTCTGGCTACTCTGTGCACTCGTTTTACACCCCGAGAACTTCCAGAATCTATATTCTAACATGTCTAAACAAGAAACACACTCAGAAACGCAACACGCAGGCCCACACGACCTCATGTGCTCGGATGAACCCGAGCACCCGAAACCCTAGAAAACACTGAAGTGAAACCGAGTATGAAACGGGTCAAACAAGGTTATCTACCTGCTAGAAGTAAGTATTCACGATGATAACCAAGATTTGCCGGTGAAAATGCACGAAAAGGAGCGGTTTTGGTGCTAGAATGGTGAAGAAGGTGAAGAAGAAGAAGAAGGTGAAGATGATGGTAAGAATGGGGGCTAGGGCTGGTTAAGGGGTATTTATACCCAGCCCTAGTTCCACAAAATGTCGTGTTTAGTCCCCGCACTTTGTCCCCGGGTTCCTAAATTTTATTTCGGTCGAAACGACATTAATTATGCTTGTTTTAGTAATGATGAAAGATGTAGTTAATGATATTTATGATTTAAAAATGGTTTTATTTGTAACATTAAGTTTATATAAAAATGGTGCTCTCAATTATAACGGGGGCAATCTTAGAAAACGTTTTAAGATGATGACAATGCAAGCAAATATGATATCCACATAGATGGGTTATAGAGATGAGGAATGGCCGATAACAAAAGTTAACCGAACACGTTAAATGACAGACCTTTGGTGACGGATGTCACAGTATCCCCCAGTTGAGGGAATTTCGTCCTGAAATTCAACTGGTGCTAGGTCCAAGAGTGTCATCCTCGAATGGATGTGGATATTTAAGCCTCATCTGATCTTCACGTTCCCATGTAAACTCTGGCCCTCGTTTAGAATTCCCTCTTACACGAACAATAGGTATCTTGCTGCGCCTCAACCTCTTGACCTTTTGGTCCATGACCTCAATGGGTTCCTCCACAAAATGAAGGCTTTCATCAATCTTGATATCCTCGATAGGTACGTGAAGTGATTCGTCGGCTAAACACTTCTTGACGTTCGATACATCGAAAGTATCATGTACACTGTTGAGCTCTTGTGGCAACCTTAATCGGTACGCAACCGGACCGATTCTTTCTGTAATCTCGAATGGTCTAACATATCTTGGGGCTAACTTCCCTTTCTTTCCAAACCGAACGATCCCTTTCCAAGGAGAGACCTTAAGTAACACTTGATCCCCAACGTTGAACTCTAGCGGCATCCGACGGTTGTCGGCATAGCTCTTTTGGCGATCTCTGGCAGCTTTAAGTCTGTCTTTGATTTGGAAGATCTTATCGGTTGTTACTTGAATGATTTCGGGGCCTGTTAACAGACTTTTACCAATCTCGGCCCAACATGCCGGTGATCTACGTTTCCGGCCATACAATGCTTCGAACGGTGCGCACCCAATACTAGTATGGTAACTGTTATTGTAGGAAAACTCGATCAACGGTAGATGAGTATCCCAACTGCCACCAAAATCAATGACACATGCCCTCAGCATGTCCTCAAGTGTCTGTATTGTTCATTCACTTTGGCCATCTTTCTGGGGGTGATAAGCTGTACTCATGTCTAATCGAGTGCCCATCACTTTCTTTAACGTCTGCCAGAATCATGAACTAAATCAACTGTCTCGGTATGATATGATTGACACCGGCACCCTGTCCCGTGTCACGAACTCTTTGATGTACAACCTTGCCAGGTTATCCATTTTATAGTCTTCTCGGATAGGCAAGAAGTGAGCGAATTTTGTCATTCGATCCACCACGTCCCATATCGAGTCGTGTCCGCTTGGCATTCTCGGGAGTTTGGTAATAAAATCCATAGTTATGTTCTCCCATTTCCACTCGGGAATTTCATGTTGTTGCAATAATCCTGATGGTTTCTGGTGTTCAGCCTTGACCTTTGAAGATCTCAAGCATTTGCGCACATATATAGCAATGTCTTTCTTCATACCTGGCTACCAGTACAGATCCTTCAGATAGTGGTACATCTTGTCTACACCAGGATGAATAGAGTATCGAGTCTTGTGTGCTTCATCCAAGACTAGTGTACGTACACCTCCCCATCTGGGGACCTATTCACGATCCATGAAGTAATGTACGCCGTCATCCTTGTAACTCGTTTGTTTATCCAACCCTCGGAATTCTTCTCCCACAAGGTTTTCTTCTTTCAAAGCCTCACTTTGTGCAATTTGAATTTGCGCCTTTAGATTAGTTTGAATAGTCAAACCTAGCGCTAGAGCATGTAGTGGCTTCACACGTTCTTTACGGCTTAAAGCATTAGCCACCACGTTAGCTTTCCCGGGATGATACCGGATTTCACAATCGTAGTCGCTAAGTAACTCTACCCAGCGTCGCTATCGCATGTTAAGTTCCTTCTGATCCAGAATATGTTGAAGGCTCTTATGATCTGTGTAGATGATGCATTTGGTTCCATATAGATAATGCCTCCATATCTTGAGTGCAAATACTACAGCGCCCAACTCCAAATCATGAGTCGTGTAGTTCTTTTCATGCATCTTAAGTTGTCGCGATGCGTAGGCAATTACCTTTTCTCTTTGCATTAGCACACATCCCAATCCTTGATGTGATGCATCGCTGTATACCACAAAATCATCAGTTCCGTCCGAGAGGGACAGTATTGGAGCGTTGCACATCTTTTCTTTCAACATCTGGAAAGCTCGTTCTTGTGCATGTCCCCAATCCAACTTCTTGTCTTTCTGGGTTAGCAACGTTAATGGTTGTGCGATCTTCGAAAAGTTCTCAATAAAACGATGGTAGTATCCGACCAATCCTAGGAATTGCCGTATTTCTAAGCGTGTTTGGGGTGTATCCCATTTCTTCACAGCTTCAATCTTACCCGGGGTCTACATGAATCCCATTTTTGTTAACCACATGCCCC
>BJCN01198743.1:3282-13727 GCA_018326445.1 Flaveria brownii
GGGGGGGGGGGGGGGGGGGGGGGGGGGGGGGGGGGGGGGGTAAGAAATGAGTTTTTTAAGCCCCTACGGGTATTTTTGATCTTTTCATAAAAATCTAACATAAAATGTTAACTTCGTTAGTCAAAATGACGAAAATAAAAACAACTTGCAAAACTCAGGCCAATAATGAAGACAAAATAAAGGTTGATATTTAAATGAAAACAATTCTCAAAACTCAAGGACTAAAACCAAATTAACTCTTTAATTTTATAACAAGCTTAGGCATAAAAGATAACTTTTGTTAATTTTTTATGTTAAAATAGGATAATATGTTAATATTCAAACCTTTTAATTTCATTAATTTTTATGCTAAATAATTAACTCCGTTACAAAATTAAAAGTTAACACCTAAATATGTCTTTTTGCCTAGTATCTAAATAACTTACTTTGTCTAACACATGGACAGTCAGTGTTATTAACTCATCAAATGAGTTAAACTAAATTGAGTTAACCTACTAAGACTTATGATCACTGACTTTTCCATAACATGAACTTTAAGTTTGCATAAAAAATCTTACTAGTAGCATCTGATATACAATAAAATGAATATCTACTATATAGTGTGACTTTTTTCTATTAAAAATAGTAGTAATTGGTAAGTAATGAACAACTACTATGTAATGTGACCGAAACGTGTTTTATCTATTGTTTATGGAGTGAGATGATACATTACTATTATAAACCTAAAATATAAATTCGTTATTCATGATGTTACATAGAATAAATCATTAGAGCCAAGTCACAACCTTTTGTTGTGTTTCACATACTTATGTTTACCAATCTAGCTAGTGTAGAACGATACATGTCGATGATGCATATACAAGAGTCGTTGTTAAGTTTAGTGATTGTGAAAAAAAAAAGTAAAGTAACATCATCGTGCTAGAGAAATGGCTTTCATAAAAATTCAAATTACCAAGGGACGTATCTTTACTCGTGCCCTTTTCCTGACAAACATCACCTTCTTCAAAAATTTACTAGGGATCTATCTGTAAACAAAAATCATTTGATTTATAATCTCTTTAACTATAAATTATAGTTACTCTAGTTTAGTCTCATACATTGTGCCCAGGATAAAAAAATCATAAGAAGGGTATTATCTTTGATTCATTCACATTATTGTCAATCAATCAAGAGTGAAGTCTTGTAATGTCAACTATTATAGACGACGCATGTATTTAAATTTTAAATAACTGCTTCTGACGTCTTTATTTAGGTGAAAATCATCTAAACGCACCCAATATGCTATACCCTTTTGTGGATTGAGGTTTAATTACTTGTTAATTAGCATAATTAGTAGTATCATCGTCATCATATCTTAGGTGTAGCAGCAAGAGTCAATCTTTAACTTAAGCAACTTCTGCTTTGATCAAGTGTATGGCTTAAGCTTTGAACTTATTCAACTAATTTTGACTATATGTCAGCAAACTATAGATTCTTTAGAAATCAATTATTAAAATTTTTTTCTTTATCAAAATAAACTTACATCTAGAAAAATCTATTTTCGATGTTAGCATATGACCTTGTAGTTTAGTGATATAAGTTACTGCTCAAAAAATCCAACTGAGACCTAATTAGTAGGTGTTTAGGAGTAATAAAAATGTTTAGGAAAAAATTAATACATAAAGCCATGATAATCTTCTTATCAGGAAAACAATTAGTGAAAATAGAATAGCAATTTGTAATTCACACCTAACACAGAAGATTTACTCTTAAAAAATATTTATTGAACATAATATTTACTTTAAATTCTAATCTTTGCTAACTATATGTTAGAGATTTAAATAATTTTGTTTGAGAAAAACAAGTCATAACCAACATATTCTAAAAACAATTCCATGTTTTACTATCATGACCACATAAAAACAAACAACAATATTGCTTGCTTGATATTTAGGTTAGCCAATTACATGTTTTTATCAAGTGTTTTAACATTGTGGGTTCATTTTTATATTAGATTTTGTGGTGAATCATGGCTCCCAAAAGATCTAACAAAGGTAAAGAGAAAATGGAGTATGATGCCAAGGTAGTATTCAAGACTCCTGAAATGAGATCCACTGGTCAAAGGGTTGCACTCTCCAAACAGATTGGAGGTATGTTTTCTTCAAAATTTTCAAACTTTTATTTTACTATTTTTTTAGCTCATCGTCATCAAACAACTGGCCACCTTATAGGTTCACTGATAGACTGTTTTGTTTAAATCCAAAACTGAAATACGCCATAAATAATTTACACACATGTATTATGTATAGGGGGTGCACCATGAGTGTTCATCGGTTCGGTTATCGATTAGTTCGGTTTTAAAATTTTTTAACGCATAACTGAAAAACCAAATCAAAACAAATTGGTTATATGGCTAAACCAAACTGAATTCAATTTGACTCAGTTTCATTTAAAAACCAAAAAAAAAACAAATTTACTCTTTGTTTTTCATTTCAAATGTTACCGAGTTTAAGAATCACCCTTCATATATATTTCTTAAAAAATATATATATATTAAATAATTAAACTCCTAAAATGTTAAGAATTTTATTTCTTAAAAATATAACTAGTCGATTTTGACCCTTTGAGAGTTGAGATTTGAGTCTGAGTTTTTATGTTTAGGAACAAGATAACAAATAAAAATTTTGTTATTGGGCTAAAAATAAATCAGTTTGGAAAGTTTAGGCTTTCGTAGTTAGACTAAACTTACAATTACACAAATATATAAAAATTATAACATACTGAATTCTGTTAATTCGGTTAACCGAATTAATCGAATTAAAAAATTACATACACCGAAAACCGAATTCACAATTCGGTTTTAGTTAGGAACCGAATCGAAAACCGAATTCATAATTCAGTTTGGTTTTTCCGGTTATGAATGCGGATCGGTTTTGATTTTTTATTTTCACACCAACATTACAAACACTTGCAGAACCAATCAAAATCATTTTTTATTTGTGTTTATCTAAGATTCTAAGCATGTTTTTGAAATACAACATTTTCCTATTAGCATCTTTGAATTGATAGGCATTAAGTTATATTTAAACATTCTAATCCTTAATCTAAACATGTTTATTAAAATACAACAATTTCTATTAGCATCTTTGAATTGATAGGCAAAGTTATTTTTAATCATTATAAACACAAGATTGACTACGTACAATTATCTAGGCTATACACTTGTATGAAACTTGTTTTTAACAATACCCAATTTTAGTATACATGTTTTGAAACGTTGGATCTATTTTCTTTTTAATATTAAAAGATATTTAACCCGACTCGTTTTCTTTTTAATTTTAAATACATTTGTCCCGTGAATATCTTTGTAGTTCACGTAAGAAGAGTTGCAGGAGGAACTGAGGACAATTTTGAGTCGCTTTTTAAGGTATCAAGGAAGACATTTAACTACATACGCTCACTTGTAAAGGATGACATGATACATGAATACACATACTTTGCGTTGTCGGACGACAGACATGAATACACATACTTTGCATTCTCGGATGGCAATCTGATGACTCTAAACGATCAAATCGCCATAGCGTTAAGAAGGCTAAGCTCGGTGGATTTATCCATAAACATAGCAATGCTATTTGAAACAAACGACATGACCGTCGACAAGGTCACGTGGCAGTTCGTGGAGGCGTTGGAAGCACGTGGGGTACACCACATTTCGTGGCCGGAGGACATCACGCAAACGAAACTGAGGTTTGAGAGCATTGGTGGAATGCCAAACTGTTGTGGAGCTATCGAGACCACTCATTATAAGATGCACCCACACAGGTCTGAAGGTGAAACGGATGTGTGGCTCGACAGCATGAACAACAACAGTCTGAAGCTACAGGTGATTGTGGACCCGACAATGCGGTTTCTTGATGCAGTTTCGGGGCTCCCGGGAAGGTTTACCAAGGACAATGTCCTTCAAGAATCTGCATTCTTTAAGCTGGCGCAAAACGGAGAGAAACTAAACGGGAAAAAGGTTGAGCTTCCTGAAGGAACAAAGGTGCCAGAGTATTTAGTTGGAGACTCGGGCTTTCAGCTTCTTCCATGGCTGATAACTCCATACCGTGATGGAGAACTAACCGAAGACCAAGCAGAGTTCAACAAGAGGCATTCGGCAACTAGGTTGGTTGCAGGTTGTGCATTGAAGAAGCTGAAGGAGGTCTGGGCGGTGATTGAGGGTGGTATGTGGCGGCCCGATAGGCATAAGTTACCGCGTATCGTTTTCGCGTGTTGCATACTGCATAACATCCAGATCGACATGAAGAAAGATGAGGTGTCTAATCAGTTCATGAATTCATTTGATCATGACCCCGGGTATCCACCAGAGAAAAGTGCATTACCTGAAGACAAAGATGATGCGGTTGTGAGAGACAAACTGTGTCTCTATTTGGCAGGAAAACTTTCGGTTTAACTGTTAAAGTCGGTCTTTTCTATTATCAGTATCAAAATAATGGAGTCTAAGTTATGTTTTGCTTTGCTTATGAACTTGAAACATTATCTGTGTTTTGTTTTCGTCTGATGGTACTTTCGTTTGTACCATCAAAACTCGTGTGTTGATTACAAATTACAAAACTTGTTTAAAAACCTGTTTCGTGGTGCTTGATTTTCATTTGAAACCTGAGATTCAAACAGCCTGCTTATATGCATTGATGAAACATAAACACAGTAGTTTTAATACTGTACAGGATTATCTACAGATACCTTCAAACTTGGTTACACCATTATCTGAATCTAGAGATCACAAGACAGCTACGGGTTTTCCTGCCAATAACCCGACTTTACATCATCAGTATCTGAATCTAGAAATCACAAGACAGCTACGGGTTCATTCCTGCCAATAACCCGACTTTCCATCATCAGATTAAGAGTTGTAAATGAACCAAACGAATACAAATGAGTTCATTAGTAGATATATGAACACATATGCATGAAAAGATGTAAAATATTTATAAAAGCGTCCTCTCAAAAAAATATTAAAGTAAAAATATACATAATTTATAATACTCGTTTTCATACTTTTATTCACGTTTAGGTGTAAGCATATTATTTTTAAAAATGTTTGTCAAACATCTATATAATATTGTATATATAAACATATATAAATGAACGAAAATCGTACTCAACGATCATGAAAGTAAATGAATGAACAAGGAACTTGTTCGTGTTGTTCATTTAACCAAGTGAACAACATAATGTTCATGCGCGTTCCTTGATTTATCAAGGATTCTTTGTTTGATAAATAAGGGACGGTTGACGAATGGTTCGCTAGAACATTAAATACCTGTTTGTTACGTATGGTGTCATTGATGGCCAACATGAATGTGTTTCCCCATTGTTGCTTCACAGAATCTGGAACCAGTTCATCTCCAACAAAAGCATTCCATGTTTCTCCTGCACTGCTAGGAATAACCCAATTGATCTTGTTCGGAGGAGCATTGCTAAATGATGAACCTTGTTCTTTCTTTGAAATGCTTTTCTTCCATGAATCATATGAACCATAATTCTATGAAAAAAACAAACAGTAAGCCAAATTATTATTTTCAAAAGACAAAATCAGTTTCTAAAGTCAAACCTTTATGGGACTGGCTAATTTAAAAGCCTTTGAAAGGGGTAAACTGTTTTCTCTTAATTCTTCTAGTACCACTGACAAAGGTGAATTTTCTTCAAGTTCTGCCAGATGTTTTTGAACAGATGTAAAAGATCTGAACCTGCGTCCAGTTCCAGGTTCATAATAGTACTGCAAAATATGAAATAACATAGAAAATGATTTATATTCGGTAAAACTATAAATGTAAATAATGTTGGAAGTAATGTTAAAAACTTAAAACTACCCGGTCGATATGGTCACTGCTCTTTCGGGGAACTTCTTCCACAATCCATCCATCAGGGAGTTTAAAGTGGGAAATGGATGTAAAGCTTGTAGGGGTCACATTTACCAACTGATATAGATTATCTTCATTTTCTTCAAAATCTAGCATCTGTAACATATCATTAGAGGTAAGATTTAGCATTATCATTTAAAGTTGGATAGCCGAATGTTATTCTTGGATCTTCTGAGCGAATAGAGATACGCGGATAGAAACAATTAGAGAATCAAACTTTTTGAATGTTTAATGATTCTTAAAGCTTACCTTACCCCTTGAGATGATCTTCTTTCGATTGCTACATTTCTGCATATGCTAAAAATACAAATCAACAGATGTTAAGGGGCTAAACCTGAACTCTATATAAACATTTAAACCAATTGTCACCTCTTCATGGTAGTTTAGCCCATTGGCTTTTGATCTAGTTGGTACAGTTCCTTCTGTAAGGTATCTCTCAACATCTTTAAGGGATCGAAACTTTCGTCCAGTTTCTGGATCATGATAGTACTGCAAAATATTGATACAAGTATTAAGTTAACTATAAATGTTATTTGCATTAGTTCATTATCAGAAAGTAACCATTTTTCTCAATGCATAATAAATATCATAAACCAGCTACAGCAAGCTAAGATAGGAACAAAAGAAGATTATATAACAATGCATAGGCTTGTAAACGGATAGAACGGACGCAAACACGTTGACGTTTGTACCATAAAAACACAAACAAGAAAACCCGTTCGACAATAACTAAAACTAAACATAATGTCCTAATTACATTCTAAATACCGTCCTCATCACATGATTCGCCTATATACAACATTTTAAAAATAAGCAAGACGATTCAAAAATTTGGTTAAATAGAATCTTTGATAACAAAGATAAACGATTGGACATGTAAACGATGACCAATTAGAATTACAAACAACTAATACAGAAATTCAACTGAATATTTTAACAAACATAAACAATGAATGAAAATAATCAGCATTACTGAACGAACGGGACATGTGTTCATGTTTAATTGTTTAATTAAATGAGAAAAGTTTATTCGTTTATTAGATAAACAAACATAAACATTTGTTTCATCACCATGAAGCAGGAACACTTTTCCTCAAAGATAATCACATTTTCTCCATAGCTTAAGCAGTTATACAGAACCATCTACAACAACACCATGGTTGATGCTTAATTATGATGATGTTAAAGCAAATTCATAATACCTTGTCAATAGTAGTCCCAGAATTACGAGGCCTCTTCTCCACAAACCAATCTTCAGGTAAAGTAAACTTTCTGGTGATCCACTTACTCTCCGGAGTCATCTGCATCAAGCACATTTACAAAATTTCTCCCATATTACACAATATACCTCCATTGATACAGAATTTCTCCCATAAACTTACTTATTTGACAGATTTAAGAGGCCAAAAGTACCAGAAGACAAAGAAGCAGATAAAACTTGCATTCTCCCTAGATGTAAGACACCAATTATTAAGTATAATGGCAGACTAAAGCTCTGAAAACTTAATAGTATTAATCACTTTCTGTTAAAACATTAGAATGAATACTCAACTTCTCTAGCAGCTTTATATTCTGCAACAATCAAGCATCTCTCAACCTTGTTCATTATAATATAAAATTGTTCTGAGATTTTAACCCTAATTTAGAACATGATGAAGACATTAGCAGCTACAAAAATGCTTTCTAGCTCACGAAATTAAGTGCTACGAGATAATTTCAAAATCCGAATCAACTCAAACTAACAGCATTTACATAACTTCTAAACTCAAAATCCATCAACAAACGTAATGAATCAAACATTCAAACACACTGAATCAACGAAACGCATTAAACGTGACATTCATGTACAATACGTTCATAAATACCGTGTCTCCGTGACGTTCGTCGGAGCGGTGGCTGATCCATCCGTGAGGAAGTGAAAACGGTGATGAGAACGGAGTGATCGAAGAGATATCGGAGTTCCAAATGGAATGTGAGACATGAGGTGCACCGTCTACGGTGGCGAGTTGACGGTGGTGGTCGGAATCATCGCCGCCGGTGACCGGCTCCGCCATTCGTCGGAAACTGCAATACGCACTCGTCGTCGGAACTCGGTAGCTCAGTCGAACTCTGGTAATTGGGCCTGATAATTCTAGTTGGGCTTTTATAATATTAGCCTCTAATCTCTTGGTCATTACTCAAAATTTTGTGGGTTTGACAAGTATTAAGGCTATAATATCCACGTGGCGATATTAGAGTCAATTTAAGAATCTAGTGATGACATATCATCACATTTTAGATTCACTATTTTATGGTTCTTTAATTGTATCTTATGCAATGATTTCGAAACCGGACCGGACCGGCCGGTCCGACCGGTTCGACCGGGAACCGGTGAGGAGGCCGGTTCGATTCGGTGCTTTTGGCCCGTTTTCGGTTGAAACGGCCGGTTCGTCCGGTCGACCGGCCCGACCGGAACCGGCGAACCCGGTTGAACCGGTTTTTGATTTTTTTTTTTAGTTTTAATAGAAAAATATTATTGGATATGGATTAAGGAACATCGGTTCGTTAATTTGGACTATGTTTACTTGAATGGTATGTATTTTGGATGTTGTTTTGGATTAAGGAACACCATTTAAACATGATATATTGTTTAAAATCGTTAATTTTGGTATGTATATGATATATTGTGTTAATTTGAACTATTTTTACTTGAATGGTATGTGTTTGTAGTTTTATAAATATTTGGAATTTTTTTATATTTTTTTAAATATTTATGACGTCATCCGGTTCGTAATCCGGTCGGACCGGTCCGACCAGTGAACATCTAGGCCGTCCGGTTCGCTTTCCGGTCCGGTTTTGAAAACATTGCTACAAGTGGACTTTGTTAAAGTACTTATTTAAGACACCGGTTTAAATCAATAATTTTATATTAATTTTATATTATCTATTCTAATTAATCCACTATATCGGTGGATTGTTTTGATTTTTTTTATTTTTTGATTTTTTTTGATTTTTTGATTTTTTTGTTATATATTATATAGTTGGGGATTTTTTTATTTTTATTTTTTTTATATTATATATAACAAAACTGAGACATGCAAGGGTATCTAACTTGCTGACTTGTGAGCTCTTTCACTATACATAAAACCCGGGTTCGAGTCTAACATTCACTATACTTTGTATGCTTTCTTAATTAATTCATATTTTAGTTTCTCTTATAATAGTAGTAGTAGTTCAAATTATATCTATCTTAAAAAAAACTTTACTATATAATATTACGTGTATATTTTTATGTGTAAAATTTATTTGGAACGAGTTGGGTCAAATATTATAATTTTATTTCGTTGGTATAAACTCGAGTTACTCTATGTTTTGATGTAAATTTTGCTAGGAAACGTGTTAGAGCGAATGTAATCTATGTTTTATCATGTCGCCTATGTTTTTCCCGCACTTGCTTATTTTGATGTACATTTTGAATTGTTATACGTTTTAACGTAAATTGTGTCTGAAATATAATCGATTTAAATAAAATATGTTTTCATTTGATGATACAAATTCGTGTTACTCCATGTTTTACGTAAATTTAATTCGGAAACAAGTTGAGTCGATTGTATTTTATACTTGATCATGATTCGTACGTTCGCCGCCGCAACAACGTGCGGCGAGTAAATTACTAGTTATAATTTATTTTTGTTTGGTTTTGTACCCGGTAGTGTCCTTAACTTATTTTATATGACTAATGAGAGCATCGTTATTAATATTATATCATTATTATTACCAAAAGTTGACCTAAACTTCCTACAATTATCCATATTATACACAAGCCAAATATATGAAAGATGTGGCAATTAACTTAGACAGTTAATGATTCTAGACGTTATCCGAAGGACCTTTGTAAGGAGTTTTGCATGTTCGCAACCTCATTTGAGACCGAAACATTGATCAAGCTCTCCCATCTAGCCAAACTTGGTGGATCATTGTTACGAAAGACATGTTATCCG
This sequence comes from Flaveria brownii, assembly GCA_018326445.1. Taxonomy (NCBI): domain Eukaryota; kingdom Viridiplantae; phylum Streptophyta; class Magnoliopsida; order Asterales; family Asteraceae; genus Flaveria; species Flaveria brownii. Next base: position 13,169 of record BJCN01198743.1, read on the forward strand.
AAAGACATGTTATCCGAAAGACATGTTATCCGATAGGTATTTGTACATTGTTTGAGTGCTAGCTTTTAAAAATTTTCCTTTCATCAAAGTTACGTATTTTTTTATTATCTTAAATGTATTGCTTACTTTGGGATCCATGGTATATATTTGCATCCGATTATATATAAATTTAAAAAATGTATAAAAATTTAAAAAAGTATTAGTTATAAAAGATAAGTCACTTTTTTCTTAAATATCTAAAAAAGAAAAGTTGAAAGGGACACCACATATTCAAATATAAAAACCGGTATGATTAAAAAGTAAAAGTTGAATTTATAAAGTAAATAGACTTTATAAATCTATTGGAAATAATTGTATAGATCCACATAGTTGCTCACGGGATTGAGTGATTATATTTCTCTAGACAATCAAAGGCCTTCGAACCTTATTATCATTTTTATTCTTTCTACCAACTTTTAACGTATATGTATATGTATATATATATATATATATATATATATATATATATATATATATATATATATATATATATATATATATATATATATATATATATATA
>BJCN01198763.1:0-13729 GCA_018326445.1 Flaveria brownii
GTGTAACTCTTACGGGTCATAGCTCGGTTGACAACGTGACGTAACCGAACTCGTACATAATCCAACAGTACATTGTGCTTAAAATGTTCAAATATCTTAAATTATGACGGAAACCCTTTTTCGTGCATTATAATATAGTATAGATAGACAAGTTATGGTTGAATCTAAACGCTCCGAGACACCCCCCAATAGTTGAATATACATGTCACGTCGGGTTTGTTGATAAACGAGTCAGCGCGTCGACACATTAAAAAGTTAGAATTAGAAAAACTAAATTTATATAACGGGTTAGCCATCATGATATGTGTAGTTAAATTCGAACATACCTTGTAGCAGATCCTAAGAATATTAGGAGTGAATAAATTAGATCAGACCAAGATGGACCGATAAAAACAACAATAATTTATAAGTTGATCATAGCAGATACTCTTCCTATTTGTAATTGATCGTAATCAATTCTACCAAAGTATTGATTTTAATTTATATCCAAGCAATCGATTTTTAAAAATAAGATATAAGATATTAGAAATAAGAAATAAGAAAATGAAAACAGCTCAACTACAAACAAAATAAAACAAGTTTTTTTTTGAAAGTTTAACTTCATTCAAAAAACGCCACAAAGAGTCCTCAAAGCGAGGACCCTAGGGCCACACAAAAGACATTACAAAGCGAAAGGAGAAATACACCAATCGTTCCAATCTACATTTTTCATTTTAGCTCTATTTCGAATCCAGAAATAAGACATAGTCTTTATGTCTTCCACGACTTCAACCGGTCTTCGGCTTTTCCTTTGGAAGCTTCTGTTGTTTCGTTCGTTCCATATTACCCACATAGATGTAATGATGATACCTTTAACAATATATGCGACTTGTTTCGATAACTGCTGCACCTCTATACACTTCAACAGATCCACAACATCAAAGACAATCAAAGGGGTCATTCTAACCCATACCTGTATGCGCGACCAAACCTCGGAAGTGAAGAAGCAACCGGTGAAAAGGTGTATAGCCGTCTCTTCATTCTCGTTGCATAACAGACATAAATTGTTTTCAATTGGGACTCCTCGTTTAATAAGCTCCATCTTTGTTGGAAGGCGATTGAGAGTGGCGCGCCAAACCATAACTTTACATTTTAAAGGAGCCCAACCCTTCCATCCCATATGCCATCGGTTAGAATCAACAAGAGAGTTCATCATATGCTTTTTTACCCTATTCACCGAGAAAATACCATCCGGAGCAGCAGACCATTCCCATTTATCATTGCCACCTTTCCAATCAAAATCGTGAATGCCCGATAATAAGTTGAACAACTCGGTCACTTGTTGAGGCGTGTTAGGAGTAGTCGACCAGTCCCAACACATGACTTTTTGGCCTTCAATAAAATGAATTCTGTCCGATATCATAGCCCATTTGTTCTTATCAAGCTTGAACAAATGAGGGAAGATATTACGAAGAGGCTCATCATAGAGCCAATTGTCTGCCCAAAAGTGAATCTTCTTTCCATCACCAACTGTTCCCACAAAAAAGCTATTAAGCTTCCTCCCATTCCACATATTCTTTTCTCCAATTTTGACAATGAATTTCCAACACCCAGTGATCGAAGGAGAGCATGGAAGTAAGGACCAAGCATTACTCGAACCGTGACAACCCAACACAACTTTCTTCCACAGACACAATCCTTCATTTCTGTATCGCCAAGACCATTTTAACAACAAAGCATCATTAACGTGTTGAAGTTTAGAAAGACCTAAACCCCCGGACACCTTTGGGGTGGTGACAACTTCCCAAGCCACCCAATTTATCTTTTTATCTTCACTAGTCCCGGCCCAAAGGAAACACCTCATAATCGACTCTAATTTTTCAATCACCGCGGAGGGAGCTTTATATAGTGATAGGTAATAAATGGGAAGATTTTCAAGAACCGCTTTGATGAGAACTAAGCGGCCCCCAATGGATAAATGTCTAGCCTTCCACCCAAGCAATCGATTTTACACAACTTCAATGACCGAGCTCCAACTATTAATTAAATAAAACAAGATTAAACCAAAAAATTAGAGCCTTACAATAAAAAATAATAGTAAGAATAAATATCATAACTTAATCATACTAAATAAATAATTAAAATGGATTTAGGGGATTATTTTTAACACACTTAACACCCATTAGAGAAACACTGCAATTAGACAAGAACAGATGAAATATGCAACCGTGTCCGTCATCTTATTGTGGGCTAACTAGAGAAAAAGTGGGTATCGATTTGGTACATAATTCGGTAAAAGAAATTCGGTATTGGTACCGGTTCGGTTTCGGCATTTGGTACCATTTGCTCATCCCTACTCACACATCTATTTGCACATATGTATATTTTATTGATTTGTTTTTTCAGTAGGTTTTTTCAGTAGGTTTTGCACATAAGCGTGGGCTTATGTGTTCATTTGACTAACAAAACCAGACAAACAAATGGACGCAATCTCTTAAACGAATGGGTTTTTTTGGTTATGTTTGTTAATTAAGAATAATCATGTTCATGTTTGTTTAAATTGTTTGTTTGTCAAAGAGAAAGTCATTGATGGCCTTTGTCATGGTGACGATCGACGCCTCCACTATCAGAGGGAGATAGGGACAAATCTTCCTTCGGTTTTGATGATGACAATGACAGTGGTGATTGATAATAGTCATGGTTCAACGACGACATGCAAACTTCACTTAGCCGTCTCTCTGCAATCGCATACTTGAGGTCACTACTTTTGTAACCCTATATCGGATTCGATCTCTATACCTAGGGTTATATCGTGGTTGGATTGATGGTTTTTTCGATTTAGACCTCTTTTATAGGTTTCACTTCAAGATCTTATATTTCTTAATCACGAACATAAATAAAAATATCCAAATCTTTTCTTCACTCTGAAAGCGAATCCCACCATTACTCTATGATCAAAGAATACAAAAAAATTAGTATTTTATTAGTTCATTTTACTTTTATATATATAAACAGAAGACAAATGAATGTTGTTAGTTCCATGGCTAACGATGGGCTTGGCTTGGGGTAACCCAGGTTTGAGTCTTGAAGCCCCGGGTTTTACCGATTATTCTACTGTCGTGTCTACGAGCGGGTGGGAGGTCGGGTTTTCCCCGGAATTGGAGACTGGTGCGTCAGAGGCTCCGTGCGTGTGGACTAGTGGCCATGTTGTGCGTCTCTTTAGCCATTGGAGTGACGCGTACGGAGTATCCGACGGTTTGCTTAGTTTGCGGTTCAAAAATATAAAAAAACAAAAAAAAACAAATAAATATATTGACAAGAATCTTCACGAACGTAATTAAAGAACACGATTTTCACATTATAAAATGCCGCATAAATTGGAGTCACCGTCATGACTGATTAGGTCGAAATCTCGTATCAATCTTCAATCCGACATTACTGACGTGGGTCTGATTCCTTCAAAATATTATCCCTGCAACCTTGATTTTAGGGTCTTTAAATCAATCCCCATTACACATTTATATCCTTATCATCTTATTATTCAACTTCTACACAAACACAAGCATCCAATCCACCAAAATCTCGCAAATTCAGGTAAAAAATTCGTGCTTTTTTGCTCATACTTTCATGTTTTGATGTAATCTCACTCGGGTTTGTATCATATGTTTTGATTTCATAGTGTTGATGTTAACTTCTTCCTGCCATTGTTGGATTCATCAGTCGGATGTTTTGTTTTCAGAATATTAACCAAGATCTTATTATTTATTTACTTTCTTATGGTTCTGCATAAGATAACCGTTTGTAGTTGTTTATGTTTTAGATCTGTGATTGTTATTGGATGAAAGTCATTTTGAATCAATTTTGTTAGTATATTTGGTTTGTTGTCTGTAGAGGATGAACTGAACTCAATGCTGTTGTTTAATTATGAAGTGATAAATGTATATCAATCGGATATAGTTTTTTTTGGTTAATTTCTGTAATGATAAAGAACCCTAATTGTGTAATTTGGGCTTCTACATTTTTATAGGTAGAAATAAATTTTGACTTTTGTTGTCAAGTTACTGATATTTAAGATCCAGTAGTCAAATATACCTCTTTTCTTTATGTGAGAAAGACCCAATTGATGGTAAATTTAATTGTTGCTGTAAAATTATCATTTTGAAATGGGACTCAGATCTTGAAGGTGTGATATATTTGTAATCTCTTTTTGTTTCCATTTGTTTTGTCTTATAAAAACTTATGATTTATGCAATTTACTATTGAACTGATTGTTGAGTTGTATTGCAAGATGAGTGGATACAAGACTTTCATAGTTTCCCTTAGTTTTTTGTTCTTTATTGTTCATTATTGGGAGTTTGGTAGGGTAGGTGGCTAATATCTGGTTGGTAGGTGTGTTTGGAGATCTACCCTTTTAGAGTGTTTGGGTGTTTTGTAAGTTAAGTCTTGTTACAGTTTTACAAACAGAGATCTAAACGAACCGAATGTTCAATGAATCATTTTGATGGAAAATTTGTTTATGTAATAACCAACAAAGATGAATAAATTTTCTTGTTCTTATAATTAAACAAATGAACGAAAATGGACACGTGTCCATTTGTTTATGAATGTTCATTAAGGTTTGTTTATTGTTATGGTCGTTCATTTATATCTATTTGTTATTATTTGGAATAAACACTAACAAAGTCGTGAGAAACAGGTACCAAGAACGAATATGAAGAAATCTGAATGTGATTATTATTGATTATGAATGAATTCGAGTGTATATGTTGCTAACGACTACTAGCGTCTACTTATAACAACAAAACAGAAAAATTACAATTCTAGTCCCTCAACTAACTTGGAATTACAAAATACAACAAAACTAACAAGTTGGTCCAGGCCATTTTGACAACCACATTTTAAGAGGCCCTGCACATTTAGAAATTAGAAACCCTATGTTTTCAGTCTCAATTCTTCAAATTATCTATTGGATTTGTGTGTTAAATTTTTTTATGTTTGTTTATATTTTCTATGTTTGTTACATAAACTAACACAAACAAGTTTATTTTCTTATTGGAAATGGACATGAATATCTGTCCATATGTGTTTGTGTTTGTTTATTTGTTTAGTTAAGATTATACAAACAAACATGACCATAGCCCGTTCTAGCTCGTTTACGGTCTCTAGTTTTAGAGCTTATATCAAATAAGAAGCGTCTGTGGATGTTTGTTCTCTATTTAGGGAGTATTAATTTTGCTCTTAGTTAAAGAAGCAACATTAATAGTGGTATGCTTATTATTGGCATAATCTGTCAACTCATGATAACAACCTGCAAACAGCACTTGCTTGTTGCTTAATGTGTCATACACTTCACATGTCAAAAGTAGGTTACAAAAATAGCTTAGATTACGGTTTAATTAACCATCTTTTCTTTTCATTGCAGGTGATTGTGCACATACAGATAAAATGGAGCTAGTTAATGGGGGTTAAGCCAATTTCTATGGCCTTGACTGGTATAATCTACTTATCTTTTGATTTCATCTTCTATGTATACTTTGACTTTGGGGGTCAGACATAATCTTTTCTTGAATTCAAATTTGATAAACGCTTTTTCTAGAAAAAGCCGATAACCCTGTTAAAATATCTATTTGACGGTCATTATTGAATATGTAACAAGATTGATAATGGTCTTGAATTTGAGAAATGATGGTTTTGCCTAGAGGGGGCATTACGACCAGTGTTGCAAAAATCGCTAGGCGCTAGTCGGGCGGTGAGGTAGGGACTAGGGATTAATCGGGATTAATCGGGATTAATCGGATTGGAATTTTCATATATAATTTTTAGTTTTATATATAAATACACACATTTTAGTATGTAATTTTAATAAAAAAGTTCAGTTTTATATATAAATATACATATTTGGCCGGAATTTCTAAGTTTTTGCCGGATTTTAAAAGTTTTGGCCGGAATTTTTGAAAGTCGCCGGAAACCCGCCGGAATTCGCCGGAACCCTACCGGAAATTCGCCGGAATCACCGATTTTTGGCCGATTAAGACCAATTTTTGGCCGATCAAGACCGCCTAGGTCCGATTTTGACCGATTACCGATTAGTGTCTCCGATTTGGTGAAATCGCCAAGGTGGACTCCCGATCGGCGCCTAGCGCCGATTTTTGCAACACTGATTACGACTCATTTACCTCTGAATGGGTTGGTTTGGGATATATTGTATCTTAATGAGTCAAACCGTTTAACTAAACGATGAACGGGTTAAGTTCAAGAAAATAGCTTAAAAGTAATGGTCAAACGGGTCGAAAGTCACCCATGGTCTAGTTCTAGTGCATAAATGTCTTTACCATTATATTAAGAAATTAGATTATTATTGAATAATATAACTTTTGCAATCATTTTTGACACAAAATTTTATTTAAGAAAATATGGATAAAATGTGATCCGGATCAATCCAACCTGACTCCATTTCGTACCCAAATTGCCCATTTTGACCCGTAATCTCTCCAACAAACCCATTCATTTTGCCACCTCTTGTTTGACCCTAAATGTCACTGTGCATATCTTTCTTTCCTTTTGTTTTATCATTTGATTTATGGTTTTATTATCATATGTAGATTACTCACTATGTGTTGTTAGAAGCAAGTCAGAAAATATAGCAGTTTGGGTTATTATTGGTGATATAAATACAAGTAATTACTCCAGAAATAGGACAATTGACATGGACATTGAATCGGATCGGATAAGACACCCAAAATCGTTCGCTTTTAACACTCAAGTGATCAGTACTGCAACTTCTTGGGCCCGTAAGATATCTTTAAGCGAAGGGTATCATGAATTTTTGTAACCAAAATCTCAAATCTTCAATTTCTTTCATTTTCTTTTCTTCTTATTAAGAAGAACAAACTGATCAACTCTAAAGACTCTAGCCTTTTGCACTTTAATATGCCTGCATCTGTTTGTGATGAGATTAGTGTCACAAACCTAAGTATGTGCATCTCCAAAACTGCCCGGAAGACCAATTCGTGTTCACATTCAGCTGATGATGATTTTGACTGCCCGGTCTTGCCCGGGCTGCCCGATGATGTAGCAAAGTACTGTCTTGCCCTTGTCCCAAGATCATACTTTCCAACAATGGGAGGTGTGTCAAGGAGATGGAGGTCTTTTATTAAAAGCAAGGAGTTTATTACTGTTAGGAAACTTTCTGGTTTAGTTGAAGAATGGATTTATATTTTGACTATGGATGCTAAAGGAGATGGGACCCACTGGGAGGTATTTGATTGCCTCGGAAATAAACAGGCGGGCTTACCTCAGATGCCGGGCCCCGTGAAGGCGGGCTTTGGGGTTGTGGTTGTTAATGGGAAGCTTATTGTTATGGCTGGGTATTCGATGGTTACTGGTGTCGGATCAGTTTCTTCTGATGTGTACCAATATGATTCTTGTCTTAACAGGTTGGTTCCAACACTTATTGTTTTATCAATTTCGACACATTTATGAATGGTTCTGTCTGGGTTGTGTTTTATCTCAAACGGGTCGGATGAAAAAGTAGCTAAAAAAGGATGAGAGCATGAGATGGTTTGAAAGTCTTTGTTAATAATGCATATGACTTATTAAATCGTTTTATTAATAAGACTTCGGTTATCGTTGTAGTTATATTGTTTTTGTAGTTATAAACTTATAATTGTCACATTAGTTATCTATAGGTAAGGGTTAAATGCACAAATAAGTGCAACGGGTTGACCTGGCCTGTACTAAACCAGTTTCAACCCAAACTTTTTTTGACCTGTTACGTCACCCCTCGAGCCAGCACATCTTGCTTATGTAGGTTCTTTGATTTTACCATTTAACGATAGTATTATAAGATACCGGTATCATTAACACCATAAGGGCTTTCTGATATTATAGGTCTGATGTAAAACTTATATTCTGTGATTGCAGCTGGAGTAAGATTTCCAACATGAACGTGCCTCGGTATGATTTTGCATGTGCAGAAGTAAATGGTTTGGTTTATGCGGTTGGTGGTTATGGGGTAGATGGAGATTCTCTCTCATGTGCTGAGGTGTATAATCCGGAAACTGACAAGTGGACGTTAATTGAGTCCCTTCGCCGCCCACGTTGGGGTTGTTTTGCATGCGGGTTTGAGGGTAAACTCTATGTTATGGGCGGGCGGTCGAGCTTCACCATTGGGAATTCAAGGTTTGTACATCTCATAACATACTTATATTCCTAAAGAGATGTCGTTACAGTTAAGAGGTGTTAAAATGGACGTGTTGGGTTGTGAGTCTTTATGGGTCTTTAGTGATGTTATCAATATAACACCACCTAAATCAAGCTGTTTTCATATGTGTGCAACTAGGTTTGTTGACGTGTATGATCCGAAAGAGCACTCATGGTGCGAAATGAAGAACGGTTGTGTGATGGTGACCGCTCATGCTGTAGTAGGAAAGAAGCTTTTTTGTAAGGAATGGAAAAACCAACGAAAAGTTTCTATGTTTAACCCCGAAGACGGCTCGTGGAAGATGGTGGAAGTCCCGGTTACGGGAAGCTCGAGGGTCGGGTTTCGGTTCGGGATAGTTGAAGATAAATTATTGCTGTTTTCACTTGAAGAAGAACAAGGAGGGTTTGCAAACACATTGTTGTATGACCCAAATGCAACCCCTGGCTCAGAATGGCAGACTTCAAAGATTAAGCCATCTGGTTTATGCTTGTGTTGTGTCACAATTAAGGCATAATAATCAATACCTATTGTATTTCATATTTCTTTGCTAAATTGTTTATTGTTACAGTCAAGTTTGATGGATACCTAGGTTATTTAACATTTGTTAAAGATAATAATCACATTTACTTAAGCTTAAGCTTGACTTATTCAGCTTAGTAGAAAGTTTCATTCATTTAAGCCGTATTTTAAAGCTCAAGCTTGATTTGAATTTGTATATAGTGCAGGATTTTAACTTTTTATATTAATTATATAATTACAATTGAAAATTTATATATTCACATCTAACAATCACATTTTTTAAATTAAGAACGTCTTGTAAATGATGATATAATACAAACAATTCGAGCGAGAATAAAAGAAAAAAATCTAATTTTTTTAGAAATTTAAGTAAACATGTATCATATAAACATAGAGTATGTGAACAAATATTGATTCCAATATTGTGTGATCACAAAACTTTATTATTAAAAATAATTTAATAAAATGTTTGGAATTGTTTCCATATCAATATATTTCCAAAAATAAGAATTTGACAATTAATTATAAATCTTTTTTTAGTAAATTTGGATCTAACATATATAAGTTGTATTCTAGTGAGTACACAGAACAAAACTTAGGTGACGATAAGATGAACTGTATAGAAAAATACCATGTGACTCCAAAAGATGTTAGATTTATTAATATAGATAAGATGGTCCGTTTAGGTTAACAAAAGATTGGGCTAAAATAAGTTATCAAAGGGTCTATGGTGTAGCAATGTCAATATATATAACAAAAGATTTAAGGATGATTTTAAGAGTGTGTGACAGTAAGTTTTAGTAAGTAATCCTTCCCAAATACGCTTTGACCTTGACGAAATTTATTTTGTTACAATCATCGGAAGGGACTTAAAAAGGTGGTGGTTCATAAAAAGTTAAAAGAAGTTTAACATATAATAAACAAACAAACAAACAAACATACCCAGTGTCTCCCGCTGAAGAGCAGGGTCTGGGAGGGGTATATGGTGGCAAGTCTTTCCTCTATCTAGAAAGATAGAGAGACCGCTTCCGAAGAGACCCCCGACTCGAAAACACAGGCAATTGTTTTCATCTAGTGTCTAAAATAAAAAAATAATAATAATATAATAAAATAAAATAAAAAGCAAAGAACACCCACTCAAAGAAACATAAATAGAAACACATTATTGGAACTAAACCACTGAAAACATGAATATATTGACAAAATCTTCACATCACTATCTCTGGCTTCAATATGCTAGCTTTGATCTCCTTATGGGGAAGAACAACACCCCCATTACTGTACACCTCGTCGCACACGTGCACATCTTCTCCAAGAATCGTCATGTTCTCAACCCGGGCCCATTGCCCAATCGTCGAGTGCCAACCAATAATACTACTTGATATGCACGCGTGTTTCTTGATCCGCACCCCACGCATCACAGTGCACCTGGAAAGCCTGACACCTGACTCAACAATGCAGCCTGGCCCAATAGCGACATCAGGCCCGATCAAACATCCTTCACCGATCTTGGCACTTTCATGAACCAGAATATAATATAATATGAAAGCAAGTACTATTATAAATCATAACGTTTATTGATGAGTCCATTTCAAATATATTATTTGTATACTAAACCTAAAACAGAAAGAAGCGAAGTTATCTCGTTAACGTGTTTATCTATTTATGTTCACCTTTGTCTTTGTTTTTCATTTCGCTTCTTCTTATTCCAAAAGAATTATGGAAAAGTAAGCGAAAGATTGTAACGTCATCGGTGTTCACAAGTCGCGTAGTTATCTCTTAATCTACATTCCATAACGTCGATCTTTTTATTAACTTTAAAGAAGAAGAAAAAGAAAAGGAAATGCAAAAAGGCATACAATAGTAGCTTATCTTTATATCTTGGTGTCAATGTGCAATGCACCCATCACCAAGCACAATCGTCTTTATAGTTTTATTTTCAATGAAGACTACTAACTGATTAAAGAAGAAAAACAGTGACTATTTTATTGATATTATGATATAAAACGAACAAACGTATCGAGTAAATCTCCAGCATAGTTATTGGAAGGATTTTAAGAGAATATGACAAGCATAAAATTTTCTTTTATCATATAAGGTAAAAATACTGCTCTAACTGATACACTCGCAAAATAAAAAGTCCATTATAAAATAATAACATATATCTTCTAAATATTAGTATGTTACTCATATCTTTTTGTACGCCTATGATCCTAGATTTAAGGAATTTAAGAGAATATGTTTCCTATTTTTATACGAGTGTGTGCGATATATTATGAAGGATGATTGTTAGTGATAATTTATGAGGGTTGTATCATATTTTCTCATGTTTGAGAAAAAACGGTTCAATCACCATAAATTTTTTAATATTTTTGAAAATGATTGTGAGTGGAGGAGATATAAAATATAATGATAAAGATATAAGAAATGTTATTTAATTGGAAGAGAAAAAGAAAACGTGGTGTTTTTAGTGTAAATATAAAGATTAATATGAGGATGTAAAAGTTAGTGTGAATGCTCTAATTATGTTATAACGGTGTTTGAATAAGAGCATACATGTTGGAAATAGGTTTGGATCGAAGTACAAGTAATGTGTTTGGATGAAAGTACAGGTAATACGAATCATATTGAAAGGTATACTTGAATTATTTGAATTTATTTTTTGAGTAAAGCGGATATAGAAACTTGTTTTTTTAGAAAAATATGAACGTTTATGTGGTGTGTATTACTTCTTTTAAAATGTTTTTAATACAGTTGACAGTTTCCTAACGGCTAAAAGCCTCAATGGTCGATAAATTTTTACCACCAACGAGGGTTAGTAGACTCACAATCTCATAACTCACAACACACTCACGCAGGTACGCCATGAAATACCCGCGAGTATGAGTTTAAGTGACTTTGCGTAATTCCAGTAATATGAATAATTTTAAATAACTATAGTTTAGATGCTTTAAAAAAATTTTCATATAACTTTTGTAATAAAGTTCTTTTCATGCATCTTGATAAGTAAAAAAGGTTAGGAATGGTACTTTATAAAGAGGATAGCATAGGTATCGTTACGAAAGAATGGAACCTTTTTGACGCATGCCCACGTAAAATAAAAACAATATACTAAAAATAACATTATCTTTCAACCTAACTATATATTCATAAAGATATAAAAATAATGTGTATTTTTATATTTTTTCTTTGTATTTTAGACTTTAGAGTCCATATTTTTTGTTATTTTAATTGATGATACTTTATAGGATTTGTCTTATAAGTTTTCATAAAATGTTAAAACTGACCAAATCGTTTAAAACAAAGCAATTAGCATGTTTGAGATTAACAAGATTTGATGCATGGTTCGGTATTGACAGTTTGATGATTCAATGGTGTGAAATTCTGAACTAGTCATTTTACTTTTTCTTTATTTATATATCATTTTTGTAACATAAGGATAACATATATGATTTCAAAAAAAATTTAACCTAAGGATTTTAAAAATAAATTAGTTAAAACCATCAAACTAACACACCGTTAAACCAACCAGTCCGGTCAACAACTCCAACACAATTTTTTAAAATCATAGTTTATAGAATGGCAAAGAAATTCTATTAAAACCAACCGAACTAGATCCTAAAATCCCTTAGAGCATTCGTAGCCCATTCCCTAAATTTATGTGAGTGTATTTTCTAAATTATATGGTATGGTTGTAAGTGGTTGTGAGTCAAGTATATGAAAATTTTATTATTCAATATGTATTTTTGGGAAACACTGTCTAAAACCCTATAATATTTTTAATATATTTTAAGTGGTTGTGAGTGAAAGAAAGATAAAAAGTAATAATAAAGATATAAAAAGTATTATTTAATTGAAAGGGAGAAAGAATATATAGTGATTTTTAATGTAATTATATAAATAAGAACGAGGCATAAACTGTGAATGCTCTTAATTAGTGTAAAGAAAACTTTCACTACCCGAATTTGTTTATTTACAATTTATTCGTGAATTAAAATATATAATACTAAGATGGGGATTTCAAATCCACATCATTTTATGGTCAAATCTCTTTTAGTCTATTGGTTATACGCTTCATTCTTTTTGACCAATCTTATAACGTTGAATATAACCTTTTTAAATGATAATAATTTTGGTTATAGAAGTACAAAGCTATAATAATTTCTTTAAAAAAAGGTATACACTAATGTCAATGTTGCCTATAAAAACAAGGGAGACACAAGCATAAAAGGGGTAAGCCCACAAATTGAAAGCAAACCAATTAAGCCTTCACATTTACCATCAAAACCAAAGAGTTTGATCATAATCAATGGAGGAAGGAGATGGTCTAAGAACAAGAAGCTTTAGGAATGAAGACTACAACACTAGAAGGGCATTTTTGACAAGTTATCCTCTCCATTTTGATAATGATGAAGTCCATCAAGAAACACAAGCGCGTACAACTACAACCACAAAGATTGAAAGAGCCGGTAAAATATATAAGTTCTTTTTTTTATAAATAAATGAACATGAACATAACTTTTGTTTATTTAACTAGACGAACAAGCACTTACTCACTCATTTACATACATGGATGTGTTCATTTATATATATGTATGTGTTCTTTTATGTTTATTAGCTTTTAACGAAAGAACCTGACCAAACTTTTATTTCAGCGAATGAAAAATAAACATAATGAATATGTTTATTTATATGTTCATATTCGTTATTTTGTTTAATTAAAGTTAAATGAACAAACAAAGACCCGTTAATGTTTGTTCGATTTGTTTACCGTCTCGATACTATTAATGAATTTTTCTTGTGTGTGCAGATACAAATAAACTACCTAATGTTGATAAAAATGAGAGAGTAAAAATGAAGAAAGAAGCAATGAAGAAGACATCAGTGACAATTGTGCAGTGGATAGAGGGAAGAGTTGTGGTTTTAAGATGTCACACCCTCAAATTTCGGGTCTGGAATTTATCACGGAGGAGTGAGCAAACAGGATCGAACACAGTAGTCACACATGAGATGCAAGTATCTATATGA
>BJCN01198918.1:1420-18335 GCA_018326445.1 Flaveria brownii
AAGTCGAATCCACCAACACCACTCCCACCGACTGGTTCCAAACGTCACCACCACCTTTTTCAACCCAAAGAACTCATCTTGTCGCCGATGAAACTCCCATCCTCCGCCTCCGGCAATTATCAGACTCTGCTATCGGATCTTGAAACCCATATGACGCTGAGCTAGATCCTAATCGACCCGACCAAGAACCGGGCGGTTAACCGGAGGAGTCGATCGGGGAGAGCGTTGAACCGGAGGCTGAGGGTGGTGATTTGGGTCAGGTTGCCGAGGGTGTTGTCCAGGAGCTCGTCGGAGAGGCCCATGCCGGGGAAGTAGAGCTGCTGGTACCCGTTGGTCCGACCCCTCAACGGCGAAATGGGAGAACCCGAACCTGAACCCAGACCCAAATCGAGTTCTCAGAAGTCGGGTTTATCGGTGTTATTGCCGTCGTGGGTGAGTGATTTGCGGAGACGATCGGAGAGTGTATCGACCCCTGATTGCGACATTTGTGAAAAAGTTTGATTGCAAGAGAGATTGAAGCTTTGGGGGTTGTGTTTTCTACAAAACTATTATTCGATTGAAGCAACAAATATGGTTGCAATTAAATGGAACAGATGAAATCATAAAAAAAGAAAAAAAAGAGATGGGGACCTTGTGATTTAAAGGGAAAAGAGAGAGGAGAGAGAGGGAGAGAGAAGAGAGAAGGGGGAAAGAATGAAATGATCAAAATACCCCTGCAAGAGAGAGAAAAAGATACGTACTTAACTGCTCACATTAACGGTGTCAGCCAGAGGAATGTAAACAAAAAAAATTTAAAAGCATAAGGAGCGATTCAAAATTTTAAAACTATAATGATACAAAATGTTAAAATGGATAAAAATAAGGAATGCTTACTCAACTATTTATCAAAAAAACTATTCAACAACCACTAATACTTTATTTACATAAAAAATAAAAAACAACCATAACTTCAAAACACAACTTGCAATACATATTTCATGGTCGGCTACACGTGCCAGCTTCTCAATGGTTGGTTGTACCTCAATCCTCATACATCGCCCACACCATAGTCGAGTTTCCCCAGATATTTTCTTGCTGACATGTCAAGGGTAGTCTCGGTACAACAAATTTCATCAAGGGCAATTCCGTCTTTTCCCCAACGCCTCCGTTATCTACCCACCCATACGGTGGCCCCCCACCGTTTCAAAAAACCTTTAACTCGTCTCACAGGGCGCCACGTGTCCCATCAAATCGGATCTTTAAAGATCCGCGATCCGGCCCAAATCTATTTCAGCCCGTATATTGATCTCCAATCCACGTCGTCACCATCCATCCTACATGTCATCCTACGTGTCTCCCCACGTGGCACATTATTGGCCCTCGTTACCTCCACGCCATCACAAGGAATATAATATCCTCGTCTTCTACGAGCCAGTAGATCGAAAACACCCTGTGTGTTGTCTACAAACCCTAGATTCACGCTTCATTCGATACGATTTCCCTAAATTGAAGATAATTTGTGTGGGATTGACTGATTTCTGTTGATTATCTTCCGAATTTGTGTATACAGTTGCTGATTAGCTGATGAATTGACGGAGTTTTGTGTGTTTCAGCTTTTGTTCGAAGACCTGTTGTTTGTATCTTTGTTATTCGTGTTAATGTAAGTGTTTCTGGCTGATTGAGTTGAATTGAAGTAGGATTAGCTGAGGTTTTTGGTGGTTTTGTTGGGGTAAATTGATGATAATCTGTTTTGTGATCTGTTGAAGATGTGCGGGTCTCGTTTAGGTTAAGATCTGATGGAAATATATATGGTGGATTCAGGATTTGTGTGGTTGTATATTGGATTATGTATGAATCTGGTTTTTAGGATGTTAGGGTTTGGTTTACAACTTTTTGTTTTTTCATTTGAATCTGACTGTTTTGGAGGTTGGATGATGGTATGATTAACCTATATGATTATGCTCAGTTATGAAATCGGAGACAGTTTTTGATGAATTCAAACGTTAATTTGGTAAGGTTTTAACTATGTGATATGATTATTTCAATTTCTGTAGGATTCTGTAACGGGTAGGGTTTATTTCTTGGAGACAACGTTATGTGCCAGTTCTTTTCGAAGAAAGAATTGTTTATGTTGTGGCAGACCTGCACTTTGTACGTAGTTGTTTCGTTTGAATCTGGTTGATGAGGAGTGTTGGGGTGAGCACTAGTGTTCCAGTAACTTACAGCTCTGTAGAGCTCAATCTAGATAATCAGAAGGAGCTGAAGGAAGTGAGGGATGGAGTTGCATTTAATGGTCAAATTTTGTCTGAGGATGATGAGTCAAGGGTTAATGAGGATGTAAACGGTAGCACGCGAACAGAGTTGGTGAAATCACAGGATGCTGTTAAACGACAGAATCAACAACCTCAAGGGCCTGTGATTCAATGGGAGAGGTTTCTGCCTCTTAGGTCTCTAAAAGTTCTGCTTGTGGAAGATGATGACTCAACTCGTCATGTTGTTAGTGCCCTGTTACGTAATTGCAGCTATGAAGGTCTGTAACTATCGTATTCCAAATATTAATTTCAGCTCATATTGTTGAATATTTACTTTTTTGGTGATCAACAAACTGATGCATGCTGACGCCCGATAACAAAAATAGAAAATGTTGTTCTTCTGACACTCTTTGTTAATAAGTCTTCTCATTTGATGTTTGTTGGGTGACACTATTGATTCTAGTGAGGTAAATAGAACATACCACTTGAAACCACTAATTAGATATTCATATAGTATCTTTATGAAGTTATCTCCTTAATACTGGCATGAAACATGACAATCAACCAACCAAACAAAGACATAGTTTACATGGGAGATCTGAAAGCAATTATAAGGTAACGAATTAAAGGTTTGTAGATGATAGTTTAACTCTGTTTATGTTATGGGTTGGCGTCTTGGCTCATGAAGATTTGCATGAGCACGTGCTTCAATTATAATATCATCTTAATCTTAATATAGCAGAAGAACCGACTTTTTTAAGCACAAAGTCCCTGTTTTCTTCATCTTCCACTTATGTAACAGCTGCCTTCATAAATAGTTAATGATCATTGGTATCAATCAATGGAGAACCGAAATCTTTCAAGAAATGATATTCTACTATGTTCTCGCATAATTTATTGACCACACACGAGTTACTCCTTTGCAGTTACTGCCGTAGCAAATGGTCTAGAAGCATGGAAAGTACTGATAGATCTCAACAAACAAATAGATCTAGTTTTAACCGAGGTAGTCATGCCATATCTATCAGGAATTGGTCTTTTGTCAAAGATCATGAACCTTGTACCTCGCAAAAACATTCCAGTGATCAGTGAGTGTTGATCTTGTTATATAAAAAATCTAACCTGTTATGAAATATATGTTCAATTGCTACACCTTATAAATTTTATGTGCAGTGATGTCATCTGATGACTCTATGGGTATAGTCTTTAACTGTTTATCCAAAGGTGCAGTTGACTTTTTAGTCAAACCCATTCGAAAGAATGAGCTTAAAAACCTCTGGCAGCATGTGTGGAGGAAATGTCACAGTGTGAGTTAACGTAGTTATTATGCTTTTGGACTTTGCCTTCAGGTTTGCTTAGAGTAAATTTGGATGAGCAGAATGTCAAAATTTTGCGCTATTTTGTTTTCCAAACAAAATACATAAAGAAACTAAAGGAGTTTTTCTCTCTTTTTTGCATTAAATTTCGTGTTTTCTTCAGTCTAGCGGTAGTGAGAGTGAGAGTGGTGTTGGTGCTCATAAACCTACAAAGGCAAGAAGAGTTGAAGTGTCTGATGACGAGATTGATAGCAGTGATGAGGATGATGACAGGAGCATAGGCCTGACCGCTAAGGATGGAAGTGATGATGGAAGTGGTACTCAGGTAATATCTTCTATTTGGATGTAATTAACAATGTTGAAAAGACTTAGAAATGAAGATTGTGTGGGATTGGAATATAAGCATTTACATCTTATGGTAGGAGGGTATGTGTTTGTCTGTTTGTGTTTGGGCATGCATGTGCATGTGTGGGGATGTGTGGGTGGGGTGCGGACGTTTGTGTGTGCATTTTTTTCACAAAATTAATACCTCAAATTGTGCTATTTCCACTGATGTGCTATATAATACCAAAATCATGCAATTATCTATATCTCAGAACCTAAATCAATCACTTGCATAATACTTTTAGGCTTAGTGTTGGATTGAGCTAACCAACTCTCAACATGTTACCTGTTGAGCCCCTTGATTTTTCTTTTTGCTGTGGTTCTATCACTTTACACTGTTTTGGACTTGTTGAAAATGCCTTTGACATGTTGAATCGATTAAATGCCTCTGTTGAACTATTGTATATATGGCCTAATGCTGGATAAAAGCCAGACGACTATAAACATTTTAGCGATTTAGCCAACCAACTTTTTTTTTTTTTTTTTTTTTTTTTGTAGTTGTTATATCCCTTAACTTTCTCAACTCAAATTTTCTTATTTAACTTTTTGTACATTTGGAGTCCACATAAGCATTTAGCCTGTTCAACAGGTCAGAATGGCGTTTTCAACCTGTCAAAAAAAAGTTATGATTATGTAACCACTGCAGGAAATAAGTTGAGGGACTAAACCACTAAAATATCAAAAGTTGGTGGGATTATCCAAAATTAACCATCAAAATCTAGACATCTATACTGTAAAATGAGACCACTAACATATATATTCGTGGTTATATAGAGTTCTTGGACAAAAAGAGCGATGGAAGTTGAAAACACAAACAAATTAGCGGTGGCCCCTGATAGCACTTGTGCCCAGGTTATCCATGCAAGACCAGATAAAGTTAGCGCAAGAGAGCATGCTGGAGAGGATGATAAATTAAGTAACTCATCGGCTCTTTTTTATATAAATCAAATGTATCATGGTTGTTTTTATTCTTTTTTGGGTAAATGTCTCTATAATGTATTGCAGATGCAATTGAAGCATGGAAAGATTTGGAAATAGGAATCCATAGAAATTCAGAAAAATTCATTGAATCAAACTCGAAAGAAGCGAGTGAACCAAGAACCAAATCTACTACTAATTTTATGGTTGCTAAAGCAAATGAATCCCTAAATAGTAAGGGCTCACCTGCCCTTGAGCTCAGTTTGAAGAGACCACTAGACTTGGAGGATACCGATACCAGCACCCATAAGAGAAATGTTTTAAAACAGTCTGACCTTTCAGCTTTTTCGAGGTATTTCTCTTATTTTGTCTAGAGAAAACTAAATCCATCATTGATCATATAATCTAGAGGTGGCAAGATGCATGGGTGGGGTGGGCAATGTGAAACAGGTCTGGGTTGAAACAATTAATTTTTTTTAGTATCGGTTGAAATGGGCTGGAACACGTATTATTTGGATGACTTGCACATATCTTTTTGTCCTTTTCCTCAAGAAAAAGTTATTGGTAAATACGATTATACAATTATTATTGTTGCAATAATAATCTAAGGTTCTGTTTGGTTGACTTGAATGGAATGCCAATGGACGAGGTAATCGAATGGATCATTGCATTTAATTCTCAATTTTGGTTGACCTGTAAGAATGGAATGAGTTATAATAGATATTTTAATATCGTAACTAAGACCATATATATTTTTCTCTATTTTACATATTTATGAGTTATTGGATTTCAGTACAAATAAATTAAACACAGTGAAGTTCACTAAAGTCTCAACTAATATTATAATTAAAAGGTATATTTTCTAGTTACATATGGACAATAAAAAGGTAAGTTTGTTAAGAGTTTTGATGTTTATGAAGAATAACGTTTCTGAAGATTGCAAACTAAGAGCAACATTGTAATTTCTCACTGCATCCTTTGATTGATTGAAAATTGAAAAAAAAAAGCACAAAATCAGCTAAGTGAAAGGAAAATTGTTCCATTCCATTCCTTTAGAAAAAATAGTTTTTATTTTCATTCCAAGGGAATGGAGCATCTCTTCCTTTTATGATTCCAACATACCAAACTTTGCCTAAGGGAGTGGTTGGTATGCAGAAATGAAAGGCAGAATGGAATGTACTATTCTGCCCGAATGCAAAAACTGAGTTTGTTAACCATATACGAACGAAGGGACCATTCTGCTAGGAGTGTGATTCCTTCTATGTTAATGATGTTCGTTCCTTCGGGAGGGTTCTTTTTTCTTAACCCTTCTAGGAATGGAATGAAAGTTGAAAATTTAATATTTCTTTGATAAAATTTATAAGAACTTTTATTCCTTATAGTATTAATTATAAGTTTATCATGGGGAGGGTTCTTTTTTCTTAACCCTTCTAGGAATGGAATGAAAGTTGAAAATTTAATGTTTCTTTGATAAAATTTATAAGAACTTTTATTCCTTATAGTATTAATATAAGTTATCTTTAAGTTTTCAAATTTACTGAAAATCTATATTTTTATTACAATTTTGTTGTTCTTAATCTTTCGTTATGTTTAAATTTTTATTTGTTTTTAATATATTTTCTTATCAAATTACGCACCAAGTTGAAGTAAATTATACATCTGCGTTTGTACATCACAAAAATATATTACAATTTTCAACTTTCATAATTTGTACATCACAATTTATATATAAGCCACAAGAAACTTTCCACGAAAATAAAAAAGATATAATTTGTACTTTTTTTCTAAACATGTTATATCTAATAGTAATTCAAAATTAGCAAAATGCTGGTAAAGTAAAAGTACATACGAAACAACATACTTGAATGACACTTTCCATTCTCTGTGCTAACCAAACTTTGATAATGGAATGTTATATATCATCCATTCCTTCAATCCTTCCCTTCCTTCCTCATTTATTCCATTCCCTTTTTATTCCATTTTGAATTAAACCAAAGTAGGAGGTCCTATGCATTAGGAAAGACTTCATGCTCACTCTTTTGATTTGACTCATTTGAGATAAAACATTACCCAAATTGACCATATTTTTTGAAGTTACCACCTTTATTCTTATGCCCATTGCTATACAGGTATAACACCACATCAAATGCCAATCAAACTCCAACCACAAATGTAGGCAGCTGTTCACCAGTAGATGCTACTATTAGCTCAGAAGCAGCAAAACCCGTAAACATACAATCTAACTCAAATGGAACCCCGAATGGACGATCTAATGGCAGTAGCACTCATAATAACGATATGGGCTCAAGCACCAACAAGGCATTGAATGACAAGGCACTTCCTACTAGTCTTTGTGAAGGTGACATGGCGACGCCGTTTCAAGTCCGCCACCATCACCACCACTACCACCACCATCACCACCATGTCCATAAGACACAACAGGAGCAAGAATTGGCTACCCAGGATGACGAGTCTTCAAGAAACATGGTGTCTAATGGTGTGACTACACAGGCTGAAGGAAATGCTGCTAACTATGGAAGTGCATCAGGAAGAAGTAATAATAATAAGAGTAATGGAGAAATTGGCAGTAGTGGTGAAAAGGGTAACAACTATGCTGCCATAGCTGAAGGAGGTGAGAATGGAGTTGCTGAGAAGGGTAAAACTGGAAATGTAAGTGGAAGCGGAAGTGGAAGCGCGAGTGGTGTTGATCAAGACCGATTAGCTCAGAGAGAGGCCGCCCTTAATAAGTTCCGCCAAAAGAGGAAAGAAAGATGCTTTGAGAAAAAGGTATTATTCATATGTTTCATACTTCCATAAAATTATATGCCTCTTAGAAGGCCATCATATGCTTTCCAAAATCTATGATTAAAAACTTATGCTTTCCAAAATCTATGATTAAAAACTGACATCTTTTTTTCTTTATTTAATCTGAAGGTACGATATCATAGCAGGAAAAAGCTGGCGGAGCAGAGACCACGCGTTCGTGGGCAGTTTGTTAGACAAGGGGTGAACGGGAAGGATGCAGATTTATAACGGTTATTTGGATTATGGAATATGTATATGAAGGTCAATCATGGTTTTGTGTAGATATGAAGGGAACATTTTCCATCAAGGACTCATAAGAAAGAAGAAAATTTGCAGACTCCCTAAATCATGTGGTAAGTTTCTGTATTATGAAAGACTTATAGGTCTCTGGTATGATCCTAAAAGGGAAAAACCCTATGCACAATAAATAATTGTCTAATTTGATTTTACTTTGGTTGGATTCATTTTATGTGACCTCTGTTAAAGAAACTCTTTATGCAGTTATCTTCTTCAATGTACCTTCTACTTTTATGCTTCTTGATTGTTTGAGGTTTCTTGATCATGGTACATTATGTGCACCTTTAGTAATATTGGGCCATGGGGAGTGGCCATCTTGTCATGTAGTAATTGGGGAGTGGGGGTGTATCTTAAAGTCACATTAGACCATCTTCAATAGAGGTTTGTATGGTAAGCATCGAGTAGACAGAGAAGGGGTGATGTAGAAGAGAGACCACTGATGAGCCTGAGAGAGAGGGTGGCAACGTTTGTATGGGTGGTCGGTCCATGGAGGAGAGGGAGTTTCTATGGAGGAGGGAGAGGGGCATATAAAAAACTTGTAGTGAATTTATCGTGTCTTATCTACTCTTATAATAAAACTGTTGCTTAAGGCCTTATCATATTTATTGTCTCATATCTATATAAAAAGTTAGAACAATAACTCAAGTAATGTTCACTCAAGTAATGTTCAAAACATGAACATCTTCAACATTCAAGGTCAGACTACTTTAAGATTGAAAATCTTCCATGAATTTGTTAGAGGTGAAGAAAGCAAAAAGAATGGTCTAATCATGTAACAAGCATTATGATTAAATAATGTTTTGAGAATAAATGGTCTTATGATATCTCACCCTACAAGTGACAAAAGATCATGGATTAAGATCCTCCATATTTTCAAAGCAGATTGTAAATAAGCCTAGCTAGTTGGACTAGAGCCAACGTGAGGCTAGTCCATTTGTTAGAGACTTTGCCTTTTAGAGAGGAGGTACTGTGTTCAAACTCAGACATGATGTAACTTGGTGTAATTTAAGAGTAGGAGTATGATAGATTTGTCGTTCCAAAAAAAAAAAGCTAGTTGGACTAGAGCTCACGCTCGAAGTTAAACGAGCTCATCTTAAAAAGTTTAAATGTTAAGATCAAGCGTAGCTCTACGAGCTCATCTTAAAAAGTTAAAATGTTAAGATCAAGCATAGCTCTTAAAAAAATCAAGCTGGCTCCTTTTTTAACTTTTTAAATTTTACACATTAACATATATGTATAAAAAACAAAAGATGAAATTTATAACATACAAATAAGCTTCATTTTCATATATATTTTTAATAACATGAGTGAGCCAACAAGCGAAGCTTACCTTGTCTCCGGCTAAGCGGTTTAAGCAGAGCCGATTTTGTATGAGAATTTTACAAGCAAACTTTGACCGGTTACCTGAGTATGGCGGTTCGGGCCCTACTAGCCTCATCGGCCGATGTCTGCCGTCTCGCGATTCTTCGGTCATCCAGAGGTGTATATTCCCATTCTGCCGATCGGCGAGAATAAACTAAAAAAAGAATTTGCCCATAACAAAGATAATACCACAATTTCCAAATTTCTTTTTACATTTTCTTCAAACAAACTAAGATTTTATTAATAACTAAACAAAGAAATGGCTAATGAGCTATATATAAGTTATGGGAACTGTATCAAAGAAAACAAAAATAGAGACAAAAATACAACTAATCTATGTTTTCCTCATAAAACCAAGATAAACACAAGAAAATAGTGATATTTTTCCTCAACTTTTAGATATAGACACATCATTTTCATCTACTTACCATCATCAGCCAAAGACACATTCTCCATTTGATCACCATTTTCATCAACCTGCACTGCTTTTGCATTTTGTTCGTCGCCTGTAACCTTAATATTGGCCTGCTCTTCTGTTGGCTTCACCTGAACATTTTCCACAATTTTTGGATTTTGTTCCTCACTCGTAATCTTTACATCTCCCTGTAGTTATCATTAAAAAGATAAATCATTGAATTGCTTAATGGGTTGCAACCTAGAAAGAATCAAGTGGCATGATGAGCTGGGAATGAACCTTGTTCTTGTCGCGCCACCCAAGCCCAAATGGTCTTGATAACAGACTAATCTTTCTTGGAGGTATTTCTGTTGAAAGTTCTTGACTTTTTCTTATTGATGAAGAATCTTGATTTGTAGATCTACATGATATAAAACAAACCCTTTTTACACCAAAAAAGAAAATAAAAAGCGTTTGTGGGTTGGCCCGACCTGACCCCACCCGTTTTTTCCACCTCTAAAAACGGGTTATACCTTGGAGATGGCTGTGCTTTAGTTTGGCCGGATTGGTATTGCAAGGTCGCCTCCAACATTGATTCCGCCATAACCACCCTCTTCTCCATTTCAGCAAGGGAAGCAGTTGCTGTTTCATATTTTTCCTAGAAAAAGCAAAAAAATAAAAATTAAATTAATTCAAGCAATCAGTTGTTTTTTATTGGTCAATACCAAATAAAACTAAAAATTGACCTGAAGCACTTCGGTAGCGTATCTTTGAGCTGCAGCATCTTGCTCAGCATATCTGCGAGCATCTTCTGTTACCTTTTGTTCTTGTTCTACCCGCATCAAAACCTGTGGAATAATACTTATGTCAATACTATGAAAATTGCATGTTATCGAATATCAATCAATCTTTACATGTAGCCTCAAAATATAAAACCTGAAGCATGGCATTTTCTTGCTCTTGCTTGTCAGAAAGGGCTTGTTGTAGGTCAGCGACATCTCTTTCTAATTGCTCAACCTATTGAAAACATTATCTACGGTATCAGAATAGCAAACTTTAAAATGGTTGAAAGAATTGAAGAATTATATTTATTGGTTTATCAATATTATTTAGGGTCCTTGGTGAAAGTTCTTGTTGCATACCTTTGCACTTAATTCCCGACGGTTATCCTGCTTGACCATCTCCATTAAGGCAGTTTCCAGCTCCTCAGCTCTGGAGAAAGAAATTGACATTATAAAACACTCGAAACCTTGTGGGACCACTATCAAATCTCGCACGTAACTTGTAATGGTTGTTGATGGGTAAATAGATTAAACTGGATTAAGATCCATCAAGGTAGCATACAAAGTGTTGATAATTTTGCAGGATGGAACGAGTAATAACACCAATTTTTGTTCAAAGATAGCAGTACAACATAACGAACATTTAATATATAAACGAACAAGCAGCAAAACTGCATGACAACAACATCCCCCCTAAAAGGGTCAAGTACCATGATTGAGTATAATTAACAAAAATATTTTCATCTTATTGCAAAATTTGTGCATGCATAAGATAAAAAATGCATGTACAGTAAGCATATTAACCTGAGTATGGCGGATCGTTTTTCCTCTAGCACTTTGCACAGCTCACTTTTCAGCAATGCCACCTATGCATGCCATTTTTGAATTGAGAAGCCATTAGAAACTGTAAGTGATACTTAGCCGCACAACACATTAATTCATATTAACAGAGCATTTAACTTGGACATACTACTAATCTATACGACTATACCTGTTCTTGAAGATATGGAACAGAATTAACATCCACGTCCCCTGGCATACCCACACATAACTCATCCACACTAGAAGATTCAGAACTCATTCGTGATAATCCACCATTTGTTACTTTATTTTCTTTGAAACTGTGAAGTTTGGATGCCAACCCGTGGGAAATATTTAGTCCCTTTGATCTTTCCTCGAGGGTGGCTTGTACAGCCGGTCGATGTTTGTTTCTTAGCTCTTGTAGTCTCTCCTCATTGACATTTTGATAACCCATGCAAGCAGTCAACACAAGTTGACTGCTATCAAATGTCGATCCAGCTAGTGACTGCAGCAGTGTAACAGCATCTCCAGCGTCTTTTGTTGTCACTAATGCAGGTCCTGCACAAAACTGAATAAACGTAAGTTGCAATTTCTATAACCATTAAAAAATAAATAAATTGCAATTTCTTAAACTATAAAGATGAATAAAATTAGAGTCAGCAGAGAGAAAAAAACACTACCATATAACTCCATTAACGCCAGTGCTGTTCGAAAGAGCATGACACGATTCCCTTGAAATAGCAATACATCCCAGACACGAAGAACTGAAGTTCATGAGCATTAGAGAATTATAAGCTAGAATATATTTATGCTTGTTTTTTAATAACAAATGTAAATGAATTGTGGCTACTGAATGAAGAGCCTAACCACTTTCCCAAGGAAGCATGTTCATAAATATTGAAAGGAACCACGGTCCAGAGACCCAGGCTATCTGGACTCCAAGGAAATCTAGATGGTTAACTGCATTATTTAAACAAACAAACATACCCATCAGAATCCACTTAAAAATATCGATCTAAAAATGAAGAATAATTTGCACTAAGAAATAAACATGATGTATGAAAACGAACCTAATTTAGGAAATCTTTCACGCACCAACTCCTCGAAAACAAGTTGATCAACCTAAGAACCACAATGCAGTATATAAATTCGATCCACTTTTGATCATCTTGATCAATATTTAGTTTAGTGTAGAGTCAAGGATAAGATGTTATGATTTACCTGAGACTCTATCATTTCCTCGGAATAATAGCCCTCAAAGTAATCATCAAGAATGCCCAATAAAGCCCTAAGAAATGTTATATGAGCATTTCAAAATCATATTAACATTTACCAGCGACATATATTGTGGACAAATGGATATAAGTAAAAAGTTCAAACCCACCAAAAGGCATTTTCTTCTGGCATTAGTAGCAATAATAAGCCTGCGAAGAAATTCATGGCCTGTATGCAATCCAACATATTAGCATTATGAAGCATGTTAGTTACATTACATGAACATGAGTAACTAACCGCTATACCATTAGCCCAAATAGTTTATAAGAATATTTTCAAAATACAACGGTGGTAGTCAAATGAGTTTAACGCTTACCTGGCAGTAGCCAACAGAGGGGTTATGGCGAGCATATGCCGTGAGTAAACGTCTCAAAGCATTTCTACCGCCCTCATCCAGAGCAGGATGACCTGGAAAAGTCCTAGGCAAATCCTGTAGAAAGAAACAATTCAAACGGTTAAAAATATAAATAAAATTAAGTAGGTTTATCTAAAGTGAAATGGTTTCGGTAATAACCTTCTCAATCTGCAATTTCCATTTTTCAGGTACATCTACCGAGTCAAGTGTTGACTTATCATTTGCTTCATCTACTTCTGATTTTTGATTGTCAACGCTGTTATCCTTCTTACTTTCGGGTTGTAGAAGATTCTGATAATAATTCTTAATGTGTCGAGCCTTCACACCCACAAAAGCTTGCCAAAGCTGCAATTACAAATGGTAAATTATATCTAAAATCTAACACTATTAACTAACATAAGATTAAAAAAAAGTCCTACACCATTTCAACAACCAGAAGTATTCAGATGACCGCCTACCTCTCCTCTAAGGGCCATTGGCACTCCTCCTTGAACAAGAAACTCCAATTCTTGTTTCCATAAAACTGAAGATTCCGGGGTGACAGCGGGACCGCTAGCTGCACCTGGAGTGGGGACACTGACACCGTCACTTGAAGGGACCTCGGGAATCGGGTCTGATTCCGACCTCTCCATATCATAAAACTCATCCTCAGAATCCTCTTCCGCTGCAGCGTCTTGCTCTACTTTTGTCACACTAATCTTTTTCTTAACACGGGCATTCATCATATCCTCAATGGCCCGCAGTGATGGCCTGATCTGAGCCCATATCTGGGCCTGATGAGTTGTTTGAGAACCTTCATCCTCCTGAGCTTCTGGTTCTTTTATATCATCTCCTTCTGGAATCTTCTCAGAGCCACCATCATGTGAAGGTGCCTGTGAGGCTGAGCCGTTTACAGGCAACTCAACAAACTCGGACTGGCGTTCTAGAAAGTTCTTCCACCTATCTGATCGCTCCTCCTCTTCCTCCTAAGACCATAAAAATATAATACAATATCACATTCTGCATTTTAATGCGTTTGAACAAGTAACAAGGTATAGAGAGGGAGTAAAAACCTTGTAGATATTTGCATATTCACGGTATCTCTGTACATGCTGAGGTCTCACTGCAAAACCATACGCATCTCTGCCCAACAAAACTTACATCAGTCTCTAGTCGAATAACTAATCACACATCTACTTCTAAATCCACAAGTAGATTTGCAAGCACATAATGAACTACACAACAACAATTACATGAAAATGTTGGATCATATCCACATCTACATACATCAAACATGAAAATGTTTAAATTCTATACGAATGCTTATAATTTCATCTCTATCAAGTCCAGCTGATCAAAGTATTTCAGCTCTTATAAAGTTAAAAAAAATCAAAAGTTTGACAGAAAAAGGCAGAGTGTGGCTTTTTCATCCAAAAAGGAATGATTCCAAAATCAAATTCCAACAACAACAAACAAGATCCCTAAAAAAAACCATCCTAAAAACTGTCAAATTGCAATTACAATTAGAAATCACTTAATCATCAACAACCAAAACCTAATCAACTCCTTAACTAAAACCAAAATTAAAGAACTAATTAGCTAAATTCGAATGTCACATTACACGATCACACCCCATTACAATGCCAGATCGAACATAAAAAACATTAATCATCGAAAAAAGGGGGAAATGGGAGCGAATAATCAAAATCGAACACCCTAAGAAAAAGGGTTGAAAGTTGAAACAACTAATAATTAACACACAAATACCTCTTATATTCAAGACCCACAACAGGGGTATTCAAGATTTGCGGTTTCACCATCATTATCGGAGATTCCTTCGAATAAATCGATCTTTTTGACACCCCTTTTAACAACTGCCGACAATTGAATCAATGGGTAAACAATTAAAGATTAATCTGTAGAAAAAGTGCTTCAATTTCTACTGTAATCGCTAGTTGAATCGACTGCAGATGAGGGTGTATAGAGAGATAAAAGGGGTGGAGAAATGGGGGGAGAAGATCACGTGATAGAGGCGAGATTAACGTCTCACGTTATGCAGTATTGCAGTGTGTGTTGGAGTGTGAAGATGTGGATACATGTGCTGATTTCTTCACAAGAAAGTCGATCTAAAAGGTGGATTTGTGAGATCACTTGTGGGTTTGACTTGGGTTGCGTATCAAGATTCAAGATTTTGGGACGAAATGATGTTGATTATTATTATTATTATTGAATTGGTTATGTGAACTATGAAGTATGGTCTTATGGGTTTATGGAGATTTAAATAAGATTATAAAGATTTTTTTATAATTTTTGATAATTTTCTCTCTCACACATACCACCCTTTTCTTCATTTAGTATTTACCTCTCTTGCTTTTAATTCTGAAATAAGGGTACTGGTCGCTTTAATGATTTACTAGTTTGACCGGTTGAATCATTTGAAATTGATTTAAGAATCAGATTACATCATATATGAAAAATTATTATTATTTATGTATATCTAGTTCAGTAACAAAATATAAAAATACTATATGTCTAGTGATGAATTTACATTTAACATAATATGAACATTTAAATAACCAAATATGTATCATAATTTACTAAATTAGTAAAACATGAGATTTTTAAAAGAACAAAAATAAAAAAGTTTTGAAATCTTGTCCAACCGCCTGATCTGGTTCAAAAGGTTCATCAGTCCAACCAATAACTGCTTGGTTCAATTGAAAGCAGACCTGATACAAACAATCGGACTGGTTCCTGATCTGGCCGGTCCATCCGGTTATTGAAACACTGCTTGAGACAACATAAAATTATATCAAAACTTACCATATAAACCATTATGTATGACCAGACAATAAAATTAATTAATATTCTATAAATAAATAAACAAGCTATACATTTCATATAAGTATAATAGGAGTTGTGTAGGGCTAATTTTGTACAAAGTTGATTAATTTTTTGAATAAACCTACACAACTCATATATGTCTATATGACTCGTAT
This sequence comes from Flaveria brownii, assembly GCA_018326445.1. NCBI lineage: Eukaryota > Viridiplantae > Streptophyta > Magnoliopsida > Asterales > Asteraceae > Flaveria > Flaveria brownii. The sequence goes on from BJCN01198918.1 coordinate 17,319, forward strand.
AACCCAGTTACCAGATAGCATTTAGCACCATTTACATTTACACGATTCATATAGACCTATATCGGTCGTATATGTTTCAGTATCGCCCAAATGACCTACGGTAGTATCCAGATAGCGCAAGTCCTAAAATAAAAATCGTAATATTAATTGTAAGGTGCTGATTAAATATATATATCATTTGAATTGATACTCTATGCGTCTATGTATGTATATATAAGGCTTTGTATGTGCCTGTATAAGGAGTCACACATGCATGCTCTCCTCATATACGGCTATATTCAAATTTTTATACATATGTATACTACCTTTAAATGTTTGTATAATAGGATACATCGAGTAAAATCGTAAAATTACAATACTAACTAATAATATAAACATTTTTTTAGAGAATTTTATATACTTCGGTGACATATATGGTGTCATTTTCCATTTTGTTCAACTCTTTTTGTTAATTACAATACTAAGTTATTCCTCTACAAACATTGTATCAATACAAATTCTTTTGGTTTAATGGTAGTCTAATGGCTTCCCAAATGAGATATTACGGGTTCGAGTTTTGCTCGGGGCAAAAATATTTCACATTAGATCATGAGATTTTTTCAGTCGTGGGTTTCCCTCTGAAATAATTTGTCACACCCCAATCTGAACGGCGGAAACGTCGAGGTGTGAGGAATTACGATTGTTCACAGCCACATAACGCTATTGCCTGAAACATGTTAAAAATAAAAGGGGTCAACATAAAAATGTTGGTGAGCATTCTATAGTTTCGTATACATAAGTATATAAAAGATGACAATTCATGTTGTAAATTTGAAAAACTAAGTAACTAGGGATGTAAGACAGAATGCACAATCAAACCTTGACAAAATTTTACAAGTCTCAAACGACGTTAATATTCTATTAACGTTAAAAGTATATACGATTAGCTAAGTGTACTTGGATCAACCAAGCAGACTTGTCAGGCCCATAGATCTATGACGTCGCCAGGCTAGCAATAGTTAATGATTGTACATGTAT
>BJCN01198953.1:0-10264 GCA_018326445.1 Flaveria brownii
TGCGTTGAACAATGTTATGTAAAATTTTGGGTATTTAATTCCCAACGAATATATGAAAGTTTTTTTTTAATAAATCATCAGAGTTATTTTATTTTATGAAATGAATTGTGAAATGGTTTTCCGCTGCGTAAACATCTTTCAAAACAAAGAAATAAAAAGTGAACAACGACGCGTACCAATCGGTCGCACTCCCGGGGTGCCCTGAGACCGGGGTGTGACAGTTTTAGTTTCTTTCAGATCTTGAACATCGATGGGAATTAGGGAAAGTGGGAAACCTTAAACCAGAAATTAGGACTCGGGAGATTGAGGGCTTGGGGCGGCCGGCCGGCGGCAGCGGGGAGCGGGAAACGAACGGTCGAACGGATGAAAATGGAAGTTAAGATCCAATCGGACCTTCGGTTTTCTCACTTTCTGCTACGCTAACGCTGCTATGCTTCGACCTCGACGATTCGACGAATTGATTCGGAGTTCCGAGTTCAGACAATCGGAGTACCGGACCTTCGATTCAGGGGCGGGCGGCCGCCGACGAGGGGGAGTTCCACTCGATTGGACGATTTCAGTCGGCCTGTTTGTGCACTTGTGCTGACGGCTTGGCGTATTGTACTGCTGCTTGTGCAGTTGTGCACTTGTGCTGCACTGCTTCTCTAATTGCTTCTGCTCCTGCTCGATTTCAGTTTCACACATAGTTACTTTGTGTGCTCTAGTTCTTCTCCATCTCAGATTCTCATTTCTCAGCAAGTTGTGCACTTTGTCTTCTATTTATTTGTATGCTTTAGTTCTTCTGTTTAGAATATAGAATCATTGTGTGCTTTAGTTATTCTGTTTAGAATATATGCTTTAGTGCTTTAGTTCTTCTCCATACTTTATGTTTAGAATATATACTTTGCTTGAAATATTTGATTTGGGATTTCAGATTTGCTAGAATTATTGTATCACCTTAATACCTTGTTTAATTTGTAAAATGATTTTAGGGCTTTCAGATTTGCTTGAAAATTGCTAATTATTATAGTTTAATTTGATTTAGGAGTTGCTTTAGTATTTTGATTCATCTAGTCATCTACATTTGATTGAACACGTCAAAGCGAATTAGAAAACATGAATCAGGTTGGTGCAAAGAGAAAAAAAGAAGAGAACAAGAAGCTTTAATTGAATCTCAAAATGAGGAGGGTTTTTTATAATAATAATTAAAAAGACCTCAAATTTCAGTTTCGCTTTAGGCTTCCAAAAAACATTGCGACGCCCCCTTTCGATACTCTTCGGTCAAGCGATACGTTTCTACCAACCTCTAACTTAAGAGTCATATTAGAGCAAAGCTAGCGGTTAGCTATATATCAAGTTGGTTGTCTATTCTGTTTTACATTAAGGTGTAGATATTATGATCCATTTTGTGTGCACAAAAAGATACTACACAAAATACGTTTCTACCTATATTCTTTTTTTCCTTTCTTTTTTTCTTTTTTGGAAATGAAGCACGGCTAAAAAATAAACATATATATTGTTAAGTTTGCACATTGATACTCTTCTTCCAATAAAATGTGTTCGCATAGCAATCTTTCGGGAAGAATATATGCTACAAATCAAGTACTATACACATAAATATCATAATAATGCTTATGCAACTTCTTCGATCTCGTCTAGCGCATAGTTGTTTGTTGATACGTTTGCGTAGTTTACTTTGTTGAATCGAACAACCACTGGATAACGCGTCTTCGGATCCTATATGCATAATAAACAATGAATCATGCCAGGGTATATTAAGAACTGGATGACATTATAATTATATATAGGATATTATATGTATAGTTAAATGTAATTCAATATATATTTATTTATATGTGTATTTTATGGTTATATATAAAACTTAAGAATAACTCTATGTCCAAACACCAATTTATTGTTCAGCCCCTCATTTTTTAAATTTAAAAAACTTCAAAAACAAAAAACAAAACAAACCAAAATCCGCTCCAACCACATATCCATCTGACCATGATGATGAACCGGTAGGTCAGACCACTTCAAACGAACTGATGTAGACCGGTTCGGTCACCCCTCCGATTTCGGTGGGACTGGCCGGTTCGATCCAATTTTCAAAACATTGTTTTTTCATATAGAAGTTGAGATCTTTAAAAAAACAAAACTTGAACCTCTAGCTGTAGTTTTGTAGGAAAGAGAGTATTACGACGAACCTAGACTAAAAAGCTCTGGTTTTGTGACTGTATGTGTATGTGTAGTATGCTGTAATATACAAATGAAGGAGACAACACACAAACCTGATCGACGGTTACGACTGACCCAACACCTTTATACCAATACGACTCCTTTCGTAGAATCCTCACCTGTATCGGGTTCGAGTTTGATGTACATAAAGATTTATAATATAACAACAATAATAACATTTATACACTAAATTGAAAAGAGATTAATATTCTACCTTGGCACCCCTCTTGGGCCCAATTGGTGGTGGCTTGGCAGCCTTGACCTCCTTAGCAGGAGCTTCTCCGGCCGGTGCGTCGGTGGCGGCATCGGTGGCGGTGGTGGTGGCGGCAGCAGCAGCGGCCGGTGGCGCAGATTCTTCTTCAGTTGCCTTAACAATAACGAGCCGTTGTTTCGACCCACGATTATTGAAGTTTAAGAACGAAACGCTTGTTGTTCTCGAAGACGATACACTTGTGTTTGAAGCAAAAACTGGTAGAAAACCAGCAGCAGCTGCCATGTTGCTTGTAGCCATAGCTTACAATGATTAATTTCTCTTGTTATTCAATCCAATTTGGGAATATTATTGTTGTTGATGATGTAAAAAGGTTGTTAGTTTTTAGAAAAAGATATGATTTTTGGTTTTGGAGTACAATTATTGGCTGTTGGAATTTGCAGGTGTGGCTAAGCCAATAGGGTGATGCCACGTTGGCATATTATCCGAATGGATAGAATTCTTTACCCTTTCTTTTGTACTGTTTTTGTTAGACTATTTCGAGTAGCACTTTTCAACCCATACATGTTTGAAAAATATTGGTTTATGTGGTTTAAGAAATACAAAAGGGTTGCAATAAGTGAATTGTATTTTCAAATTGAAGAATATGAATTGTAGTCCATTGTATTCTTATTGCTTAACCCACCGCTCATTAGCCCAGCAACTGGCTGTTTATTTTGTGTTTTTGTTCTTTTTTTCCAATTTAAGGGTTAATTGATTGCGTGGTTCGTGTCAACTTTTCTGAAATTATAGGTTTGTTTCTTACTTTGTATAGATAGACCTGCAACATGAATAATGTTATATCCGATGTTTTCAAGACTGGACTAGAAAGCGAACCGGCCGTTTTAACGATTTATTAGTCGGATCGGTTGAATTGGATGACGTCATATGTCAAAAACATTAATGTTATTTATGTTTATCTGGTTTAAAAATAAAACATGAAAAATATTATATGTTTTAAGGTAGCTGGCTCGTTCAAATGAAACAAGTTCAAATACACACAATCGGACCGATTCTACGAATGGTTTCCCGTGTTATCTGATTCTGAAAACAATGATTTAATGCTCACAAACATCAAAAGATTAGTTAAAAATGACTACAATAGTATTGTTATTAAAAAAACAAATAGTTTTAGAGTAAAGTTTGGTGTTGTTTCTTGAGGTTTGACAAAAATAACTATTTTCCTTCAAAAAATTAAAAACATCAATTTACCTCTAAAAGTTTCATAAGTTGTTTCAATTTAGTCCAAAAGTTTTATCAATGTTTCAACTTTATTGCAAAATAATAAGACTTTTGAATTGAAATTAAAATAACTTATGAAACTTTTAAAGGTAAATTCATATTTTTAATCTTTTGGAGAAAAATAGTTACTTTTATCAAAACTTAGGGAGCAAAAATAAAATTAACTCTAAGTTTAAAAATATAAATAGTTTTAAACAAATAAAAAAATTAAAATCCAATTATCGGCCATTTTGGTCTTCTCCCATCGGTCAACCCACCCCGTCTAATAACCTCCCGTCCATCGTCTCTGATCACCTTCCAAATCACCTCGGCTGTATCAACCCCTGATACAACCCTCATCAAAAGTAACAATCTTTTCCCCCAAAATAAACCTTATAAACCAAGGGGAAATCACAAATGAAAGACGCAAAATAAGAAAACCTAAATGAAATCAAAGCAAACCTATATTTAAATCCCATTCTATAAAGTCGCCTTCATTGTCAATTTAAGTTCACACATTTACATCATACGATCAATGGCATTAGGTAAGGGTCCAACCATCTCCTTAATGTTGCTTATGATACCAACTTTTATCGTGTTACTTTTTACATCAATTTGTCATATCATACACCACCTCAAAAAAAGTATTCGAAACATTGTTTCTTAGGTTGAAAAAACATGCATACAAGCTTTCCTAACCATAAAATCAATCACATTGTGCCTATATATATTTCTCTTAACCGGCATTCGCCCTATCTGACCTTTCCTTATCGTCCCATAGATCCTTGTTTAAGTTTAGGAAAATAATGTAAGCTATTGCTATTGAACTCGGCTTTTATACGAACTTAATGACACCCTTAACCGAGTATGTGACTTATTGGGTTTACACATCACACGCAACACGAGACTTTACAATACACTCATAGTTTCATTACAAGTTGCAACACCAAAAAAGTATTGAAACTTTACACACTATAGGATGTTTATGATCCGTTACTTCCTTATCGGATAGTGCGAAGATAGCATGCCCTAGCTCACCTAGATTCACTGTGAAATACGTATTAAAATTGGTCGGCTTTCGCTTCTTAATTCTGCAATTTAAGATATCATAGATCTCAATCAAAATAAACTTTTAGTTTCATCATAAATTTTTTATTATACATTTTATTGACATGACTGACATCAAACATACGTCAGTAAACACTAACTTATCACTGTAAGTCTGTAACACATGTAAACGTAGCACATCAATTGTCGTCACAATCATGTAAGAAATTACACTAATTCATTTTCCACCCACCCAATTGAAATATTTTAGTTGTCAAAACATTTACATCTCAAATCTTTCCTTGTCACCAATGCGAGGAAATTTAGGTGTGAGCAACTAGTTCTAACCGGCTAGAACCGGACCACAACTGATTAGAACTGTGAATCAATTAGCACAATAATTAGTTTTTGAACAGTACCTTATGGTAGCATTATCGGTTCGATTATGTAACGTGTTAAGTGGTTTGGTTTTGTCGTTTTGCGATAGAACTAATAAGAATATAGAACCATGAACGCATGCAACACGGTTTGGAATTTTGGCTACAGAACTGGTAATTGATGTGTAAAACATGTTTCAGCAACTTTATTAATAACTTGTTTCGTTTCAATAATTTTACACATAACCAATTTGAATCCTAATGAATGTTGTGGCCAATAAAAGTCAACAACAATTGTGTCTTATTAAAGAGATTTACATAGAAACTTAACAACATGGAAAGTCAAAAAGGAATGTTCCATTATCATCGCATAACTATCCAGATTTGGAAACAAATTAGGCATTAAAAGTTGTTACATCATTATTCAATAATATTTCAATTCCTAAATCGGTTGAACAACCTAAAAATGACATGTGGCCTTTAGAGATTTTGATTTATTAGTATAGATTATATTACTTTGAAGCCGGACTACACGTAATTGACTTGTTGTGGGAGTTCTGCATTTGTTCATAATCATAATCATGATCTTCATTCTACATTTGTTCATAATCATTATCATGATCTTCATAAGAAACATTTGGTGCAAAAAATTTGGAATTGGTAATTTAAAGTCCTTTGGAAAAGTTAATTTGCCTAAAGCATTTATCAGCCATATGTCACTTTTCTTACAATTAGTACAATTGATCCCCTTCTTTCCATTGTTCTTTTCATTTTAAAAGCATGTACACTAATTATATGCTCTCATTGCAACAGCATCTTCATTATATCGACTAGGAACATGAATTTCTTTTTGTTTCTCATCTATTATAAGACGATAATAGGTGTTGAGATATTAAAAGGATGAAGCTACCGTAAATACCTAATTAAGAATATTGTTTTTCTGTTGTTGAAATAGTCCAGGTGCTAAAGGTATAAGTATGCATGCTGAAGTTCTTACCTGGTGAATAACTACATATCAATCCATAAACTACATCTATTGATTGGCAGTTGTATTTGTTAATCCACTACCTTTGTATAAATAATGTTAGCGCTGAAGGGTATTGATGCCATCATAATCATGCAACCGCTAAAGATCTACTCTATTGATTTGTTTGATTGTACATACCCTGGACCAAAACCCACAATCACCGTTGATGTTTCTACCCCTCATGTTGATTACCTAGTATGGTTTCGTCAAGACAACCTATTTAAAGCTCTTGTTGGTAGCCTTTCCCCCTCCTATCATTCCATTGACCAATGCCTCTTCTTCCTATAAGGCTTGGTCCATTATTTCCAATACCTATGCGGACCTGTCTCATGGTCACATAACACAACTCCAACTATTACTCATGTTGGTTTTTAGTTATTTAATTTACTAATATTTCTCTTACTCTAGTCTCTAACTAATGTTCTTTGAGTTCTCTATATCTCTAAGAACATTATATCTATTTTTGGATTATGTATTGATAATTATATACTAATCCTTTTTCATTCCTTTACATTTTATTATCAAGGACTTCTGCTCCAATCAAATTCCACTTTAAGGAACAGCTAGTCATGGCATATTTGAACTTTGTTCAACATCACCACCTCATGCTTTTCACATACAACCAAATAAGTCTCCCTTTTAACACTATCATATTAGACACCCGTATTCCCAAGTCATGCAATATCTAGCTTTAGATGTTCCTATTATTAAAGCTATGAAATATAATTATAATTCTTGTGCATAAATAAAAGTCATAAGCTTCCTTTCATGCTTTATCACTTACTACTAATTCGTTGTTGCAATTAATATATTCTAATGTGTGGTCATCTCCCCTTACATACTTTGACGGGTTTAGATATTACATAAGATTCTTAGATTATTTTTCAAAATATATTTATCTTTACACATTAAAACAAAAATCCAACTCTCATACCACCTTCTTTCATTTTCAACATCTAATAGAAAAAAAATTTCAAACCAAGATCAAACAACTATTCTTTGACGATAAACGATAATACATTAAACTTGCTCCACGCCTTGCTTCTTGTAGAATAACACATCTCACATCCCATCCTCACACACCCGAGCATGGCTATGCTAAAAGCTCATCGTCAAATCGTTGAAACGGGTATCTTTTACTTTCCCATGCGAACATGTCATTAAAACCTGCTTCCCACTATTACACTTCAAAATGACTCTCCATATATTTGAATTTTTCACTCTTCCTAATTATCAAAAATAAGTTTTGGTTGTCTTGCTTATCCTTGGCTACACCCTTACTCCACCCACAACTTTAATCCTTTTTTGCACTATGCATCTTTGTTAGCTACTCCTCTTATCAAAGTACATATCATCTACTTTATTTTGTCACTAACAAAATATACACTTCTCTTCATGTTTATTTTGTTAAAACAACCTTCCCCTACCCTTCCTTAACTAAAACTATTCCATAAATATCTCCTAATCCTAACACTTGGCTCAATATCACTCTTCTTCCTATTTTTCAACCTCCATCCCTCACCACTCGTATTTCACCTCAACCCGCCACCCATCCACCACCTTGATAACCTTTTACCTCACCAACCCACCACCCAACTTTCATCCCCAACATCATCTATTAGTTCGCTCACTCCTCCAATCATTACTTATTCATGCCACCATAAAACCCTTGTAGTTTCCTTACTATATAACACTTAACAACCCAACTCTCCACATCCCATACTCAACTTACTCTCACTTCCTACCCCACCATCCATGTCACTCCTAACTCAAATGACATGTTCTTATTTCCTCATAACAAAGTAGACCAAAGAAACCCAATCTAAAGTACCATAACAATGATTTTGTTTTTTGCGACTCTATATCTTAGCCTTTTCTAGAACCTACTACCATTACCCAATCCCTCAAACAACCTTAGTGGCAAAAAGCCATGCAATATGAACATGACACCCTGCTTCAAATCAAACTTGGTCTCTTATACCTCCTAATTCAACCCCTAATTTAGTTGGTTTTAAATGGGGTTTTCAAACTAAATTCAAACCTGACAAGTCTGTTGATAATCTAAAAGCACATCTCATTGCCAAAGGCTTTCCCTAATGACCTAGACTTGATTACATTGAGATTTTCAGTCTTGTTGTCAAACCTACCTCTCTTCACCTTATTCTCTTCTTAGCTACATCTTAAAATTGGTGTATGTATCAATTAGATATTAGTAACACATTCTTACAAAGCACCCTCACTGAATCCACCTTGGGTATGTTGATCCATCTTTTCCACATCACGTTTTTAAACTACATAAGGCTATCTGTGTATTCACCAAGCCGCTCGTATTTGGTATGACAAACTCGAATCCTTTTTATTATCGGCTTATTTCAAACCTACAATTTACAATCCTTCTATTTTTGTTCATTGACCCACAACATCTCCTATCTATATTCTAGTGTACGTTGATAATATTATCATCATCGGACCCAACTCTTCCTTTGTCTCTTCATTTATTACTTAGGAGTTGTTTGAAAAGATATGAACTAGTAAGTGTTAAACTAGTAAGATGCATGATTGGATAAGAGACTCTGAACCAATAAGTGTTAAACCAATAACTATTGTTTTGTTGAATCTCTAAATACCTGTGTAGAATGACTATTTAACCCCTCTGAAATAATAAAAAAAAGTGTATGGACGTCAACACAGTTCGTCTAGCCTAATTTCAACCTGTTTCAACTCGAACATGTTTTTTCTTTTCAAGCAAAAACTCAAGTCTTGCTACAATACAAACAAAAACCCTTTAAAGTTTGTTGAAACACTAACTATTTTTTGCTTTAATATGAAGTTACAAACAAAAAAGATTAATCAAAATTCAAAAACATACACCATTTGACTAATAAGCTCGAATTAGATGGTCTAAATCAAGTAATTAAGAAGATGAGCATATAATTTCTTATTGGGTGCAGGTCGCGAGTTGAAGAAACATGGGTGCAGGTCGTGATTGAAGCTGGGGGTAAAGATGGCTGTTGAAATCAGCTAGGTGTAGGTCACTGTTTAAGAAATGAGATAGATTGTCAATGATGGGGAGAGAAAGGGAGGTCGTTGGTGCGATTGAAGTCGGCGGGTGGAGGTTGGCAGGGCCATGGCGACTGCAAAACCTGATGGTAATCAACATGTCGTATATGGGTGTGGGAGTTGGGGTCGATGGGTGTGGGTGGGAGCTTTTAATTATTAGGGGTAAATTGGATTTTTCATTCAGCATTTTCTTATAGCTTAACCATTCAATGCTGAGTGGTTCCATTATGAGCCTATATTTTTCTTATACAAACACCCTCTCCTCTTATCGATTCAGAGATAACATGTTAATGGTTTCATTAAAAAGTTACCAAACAACCCTTTACTTAGCCAACTAATTCTCTTTTAATGATCTCAATAATCTCTTTTATTTTCTTTGAGTCGAAGTCCTCCCTTGTCCTATTGGTTTGTTTCTTTCTCAAACCAAACCCGCCCTTATGACAACTTCAGGCCATCTTCTCTTAACCAATGGCACACCTCTAACAAACTCAACTACTTATAATTCCTTTGTTGGTGCATTGCAATACTTGTCATTAAGGCGCCCATATGCCACTTTTGTTGTGAACAAGCTTTCACAATTTATGCGTTGTCCAACCGACATTCATTGGGCTGCTCTTAAGAGATTACTACGATACCTACATGGAACACTTCACCATGCTTTATTTATTTGTTGTAATTTTCCATTAAACCTATGTAAGGATTCCTAGAAGTCTGATGCAGTCAAAACACTCTTGTAACTAACTACTGAAGTCAACAGCTGAAGACATCAGCTAAAGTCAACAGCTGAAGACATCAGCTGAAGACAACAGCTGAAGGTAACAGCTGAAGACAACAGCTGAAGGCAACAGCTGAAGACATCAGCTGAAGACAACAGCTGAAGGTAACAGCTGAAGACATCAGCTGAAGACAATAGCTAAAGGTAACAACTGAAGACAACAGCTGAAGGTAACTGTAACATCTCGTATTTTACGAGGTTATTATTTTATTTTTATTACTTTTATTTATTTATTTTATAATAATAATAACAAAAATAATGACAAATAATAATAATAATAATAATAATAA
>BJCN01199221.1:0-12797 GCA_018326445.1 Flaveria brownii
AGGAACAAAGGCCTGAGTCACCACATGTTGACGTAGGTGGTGATCTTCACTCAGGACCTTCTGTTCAAGAAGCAGAAATGGCATCACCACATGTTACATCACCAGTTCAGTCTCCTTACATGTCTCCGGCTCATTTTTCTACACCTCACATTTCACCCATAGCTGCTAAGCCTGTTGAGTCTGGTGAATCTACCATCTCTTCAGATGACTCCGAATCATCTCCGGATGAGGAGGGACACACTATAAGGATGCCTGTAAGACAAGTCCAATCAGAAGCAGGGCCTTCTGAAAGCTTTGCTAATTAAAGAATTAATCAACCTGATGAGAAAGATAAAATGATTACATAACTATTGTTGAATAGAAAATCACGCGTAATTCAAGAAAAAATTCAAGAGCTGAATGAGAAAGAAGTTGAGATCAAAGATCTGAAATAGAGACATGAGGGTGAAACATCAAAGAAAGAAAAAGAAATAAATGATGTTAAGGATGCTCTCTCATCAAGCTAAAGAAGAAATCAGTGGGCATGTTGACACTATGACCATTCAAACTGTTGCCATGGAGGAGCAAGAAATCCTAATTGAGAGCCAATCTGAGCTAATCACTGATCTTCGCAACCAGAATGAGATCTTACTAAAAAGGGTCTTAGAACTAGAAATGTTAATCAAGATCAAGGAGGAATTGGCAGAAGATCAATAAACTAAAGGTGGTGAAAAAGAACAAAGAAAAGATGAACCAGAACCTGAACAAGAAACAGAACAAGAAACAGAACAAGAAACAGAACAAGAAACAGAAATAGAGAATGAGCCAAGTCTAGCCATTGTTGTCTATTCAAGTGATCCATCTGAAGAAACCATAGAGCAATATGTTGAGCTTGGAGATCTCATAAAATATCTAGATAGCTACTCTATTGGAGAATTTATCATTGATGATGAGTTTTGGCATTTTGTTAAAGACCCAAGACCACCAATAGAACACTTAGTGATGATTCCTCAAACTCTAGTGCCCTTGGAGAGAGAGAGCTGAGCTTGCAGATTGTTCCTGCAGTCACCCTGTCTGTTGAGTAACAAAACCCCATCAGAAGACTAAGTGAAGAGCTCAAAGAAAGAGAATAAGCTACTGAAAAGAAAGCTATAGAACAAAGACAAACAACTGCTAAAACATTTATGCCATCCTCATCCAGACCATTAGTACACACCTACTCAAGAAAAAGGAAGTACTTGGCTGAGAAGGCCAAAGGAAAAAGGACAATAGAGAAAGAAGAGCCGGTAAAGAAGAAACAAAAAGATGATCCAAGAAGTTTCGCTACCATAGCTAAATTTCTTGATGAGCATGAAAAGGCCAAGGAACAGTTAAAAGAAATGATTAATATTATTGACTTGGAAGAAGGAAAGATTAATGGAGGATACCAGGTTGATGAACATGTGATAAAAGATAGCCCTGTGATGGCTAAACCCTCAGTTGAGAAGATGGTTGAAAAGGCTCAAATTGATGACCTGATAGTCAACGCAATGTTTCTGGTCAATCATGGTTATGATGTTGATGAAGTGTTTAGGTTGACATATGAATCAATGGTTAAAGAAGTAAGAAAGATGAATCAACTTCTTGATCCAACTTATGTGACTGAGTATGAGAGAAAGTCAGTCAAATCCCCAATCACATTCACCACCCCAACCCTAAAACAGACTGAAACCTGTGAAACTTCATATCCTGATCCCTACACCATGTCTGACAGGGAAATGAAGGATTATCTTTCCAAGTAAGGATATACCAAGAGAAAACTAGGTAACATGAAGATTAATTCTCTAAGACCTGCAATTCTCCTGATGGTTAATGAAAAGAAAGACATATTGAAGATATTAGAAAAGGAGGTTATAGGGAGAAGACCCAAAACAAGACTCACAGCTCAAGATATGCGGCTTACTAAGCAAGACCATGATGTCTTTGCACCCATTCTTAATAGAAATCCTGAATGGTTTACTAAACCCTCACAATTGAAGCTTTAAGAAGGGTTAACCACTTCAGAGATGATTTAGGGTGTATCAGCTTCAAAGGGAAAGACTGATGTCAAGATCATTTCCTGGAAGTATGATAGTGGCTGGAATATGTTTATGATCAAGGGAATCTCAGTGTTGGTGCAATTCTTCATAGAGTACTCTACTCTGGTGAACTCCCTGTAGATTCATGATCTGAAAGAGCTTGCTGAGCTTGAATTGATCAATCATAAAGCAATGTACAGGGGTTATGAGTTCGAAGAAATTCTGAGGATGTTCAAAAGAACAAAGAACTTTGACTCATTGAAAGCAGTTTGTTTAAGGAGAGGTAAATCTTTCCAAAATCCCCTGGAGAAGAAAAAAAGAACAAAAACGACTGAAGAGTTGGTGTTTCCTGAGTTGAATGTAAAACCAACTGAGTGACTGAAAAGGAAGATGGTAGCTGGCACCCAAACTTCAATCCCAATCTCTAATGTCTATTATGATGAAAAGACATATGAGTTGGTGATTGAACGGAAGTGGGGAGGTAAAGAAGGTGCAGAAATCCGCTAGTTCAGTGGATATGAAGTAAGACTGCTTGATAAGTATTACATATACTTCATCTTTTCAAGGCACTTGAGGGAAATATCCAATAAGCTGGGAGAAACAGACATGTATTTCTTCCTGAAGTGCATCAAGATCTTGAAGATGGCTTATGACAGAATCAGGCATAAGAGAGAACAAAGGAAGAAGAAGAAGACACCTCTCAGTCTCGGAAGTATAATGAAACTTGAGGTTGATGCCGATGGAACACTTCTGATTCACAGGAATAGGTTGTCCACTATTGGTGTGTGGGAACCCATATCCCTGAAGAAGATGCCCATTGAAGCAATTCACACCATGAGCCAATTGACAATTCATGTACTGAGTAGAGATAGGATGAACGAGGCTAGAGACTTCTCCAAAATGATCAAGTCAATCCTGAATCCATCTCTTCTAGACCCAGGCACAACTCTATTATCACCAGTCCAAGCACCTGCTAAAGACCCATCTAAATCTTCACAACCTCATCCACCATCAAAACCTTGAAGTACATAGGTTGTATAATCCTTAGGGGGAGTTTTGTTGGACTCTAAAAGGATTATACATGCCAATTCAATTGATGGGTGATGGTTGTTCTGTTGGCATACTCCTACAAGTCCAAGAAGGGATGCAGGAGAAGACCAAGTGTTGGCTATCCGCATTTGTCTATGCGGATGACCAAGGAACAATGTTATCAAGTGTTTATTCTTCTACATAAACAAATGCGGATAGCTAAGAACAGATGCTGCAAGTATTTGTTCATCCGCATTGGTTAATGCCGGTGCGTTAGAACAAATGTTGTCAAGTATTTGTTCATCCGCATTAGTCAATGCGGATGCACAAAAAAGGAATGCTGATGTGTCTACACATCCGCATTTGTTAATGCTGATGAAGAATAAAGAAATACTAATGAAGCCAAGGTATCCGCATTAGTTAATATGGATGTTCAACAACCAATATGGATGAAGAAACTTTTGTACCTAGACTAGTATTTTGTATAGATGTCAGGGTAATTTAGTCTTTTTGTACAGGTCTTATGTCAGCCTATAAACAGAATAGAATATACATCTTATGTAAGTTTTTCCCATGTTTGTCACATGTATTGTCGTTGACACAAACCTTGTACCCAAGTTTCAATATTTTAAGGTTGTCTTTTCACTGTTCAAGAAACACTAAAACATTCTGTAACTTGTATGTTCCACAATCAATATACAAGCATTTATGAGTATTTTTACAGCATTTAATGTTCTCTGATTTAGTATTTCTTTGCTTAATCACTGACTCAATCATCATATTCAATCCTTGTTGACTTATACTGAAGTGAGAATATCATTCTCGTACCACCCAGTCAGATATGATCAAAACGAAGAAAATTGACCAAAGTCAAACTTGGTCAACTATGGTCAAAGTCAACAGTCAACATCAGCGGGCGTCCGGAATGACATCAGCACCCGGCAGTTACACAATAGCAATAGATAATTTATCAAGCTTAGAACAATATTTGTGTAATCATTTTGTTCTTAAATGTAATTTTTATTATTATTGTAAAGGGTATAAATGACAGTGTAGTAATTTATACTCCATATGTTTTAGAACACTAACACACACAAAAGGTGAAAAACCGAGAATTACTAACAATTCAGAGAATTCAAGGTTGAGTGTGTGAGAGAAAGTGTTTTCCTTACAAACTCCCTTGTAGTTCTTTTGAGATCATACACATGAATGAATGAAATTTATATGAATATATGTTCTTGAATTTGTTCATCATTCATTCATCATCATACATGTTCATCTTTTATATAGATCTTCACTAGAAATCATCAACGGGTCTATGAGATTCCGCATCATAGATTCGACACACGACAACAATACGATTGCAATATTCGATCTATTAATAGAATCGGATTTTCATAGGAAGTATTATATCATCCTAGATGCCTTCTTTATTACTGCACAATCTCATTCTAGATCATATTTCCATGCAATATTCTTGTTTTCCTTATTGGGAGTTGTAAGATGATCATACAGTTGAATCATAGTTGATTTATCATATGTTATCTATTTCAGTGTTGTTCCAAAAGGCTATATTTTGCCTGGAATCACATCCCTTGGCTCTCTAATAAGTTGTTCTTTATCCTTGTGCATGTCTTTGCTTTCTACTACAACTGGCGCAGAAGGAGTAGATTTTGCTTGATGAGCATAAGCAAGCTTTGGTGCCTCTGCTCTAAATCTTACTCCTATTTCCGACTCCCCCGTCATGACATACTCCAACATCTTCCTGAGTTCAACCACTGATCCACCTTTTAATTCATGCAACATGTAATTGTGGCTTTGCAACCAACAAGTCAAATTTTATTTGTTGATCTTAGCTATGTCACAGTGACCTAGATCCTTCTTGATCTTCTAAATTGATTGGAATTTGGTGAAGGTTTCATAGTTGCATACTAGGAGCATAAATCTTGCTACATCAAATTCTTTCAAGACATGTTTCATTTCTGACATGTTCATCTTCTCCACCATGTAATATGGAAATCCATTATTAATCAAGTCCATAAACATAAAGGATTGAGGTCTTTCTTCAAGATTATCTTCAGTAGATAGCAGCTCATCAGATTTTGCTTCTTTATCAACTTTAGAAGATTCAATCTTTGTTTGTTCTTCCTACTTAGCATCACTCTCAGATTTATTATGTTGAATTGGCTTTAAAATAGATACATTTACTGAATGAGTGTGCTCGGGAGATACTGTTTTAGCTTTCTTAGGAGATTCTTCAACCTCAATGACCTCCCTTTAAATCTTTCCTAAGTATTTTCTTTTTCTGTTATATTGGATTATTGGTTTTGAAGTTTGAGCAACTTCTTTTATTGGTACTTGATGAGCAGCTGATTCAACAACAAAAACTTTTTTCTTCAAATTCTCAAGCTCCTCTTCTTTTGTTTTTAGTAGATCAGCTTGTTCATAGATAGTGTTATGGGCTTTGTTTATCTCTAACACAAGCTGCTTTTTTTCTTTTCTTTCTCTTTCAACTAACTCTTTTAACTCATTCACCAACTGATGCAATGCATTAACCACTTCATCACTGGTTTGTGCATCTTCTCTCAGTTGTTTAATTGTAGCTTCTTGTTGGGCCAATTTGGCATGCTTTTCCTTCATTAACCCCTTCAACTCTCCCTGCTTTTCCAATCTTTTGTTTGTTTTGATTATGAGATTGTTGTATTTAGTGACAAGAAAGCTTTTGCTTACATTAATCTCTTTATCTCTCTGATCATTCTGATTGTAGGCTATAATATCAAAAAAGTGATCTCCACCCTCATCTTGTTGTTCAGCTTGAGTATTTTCAGTTTATTGTTCAACCTCCTTTTCTTACTCCCCATCACCTTCAAAATAGACTTGTTCTATTACACCTTCTTTCAAATCATCAAGTTCATCTTCAAAATTGTTTAATTCAGTGGGTGCAGAGCTTTCTGTTGTTAAGTTAGATTCAATAAATGGGGAAGTTGAGATTTATGGTGGTTCTTGTTGAGGAGATGGTTGATTCAGATTTGGTGAAATTGGTTCTGTTGTAGCAAAATTGAAAGATGATTGAGATTGGGAAAGGGAAAGAGCTTGGGTATGTTTACTTGCTAGTGAGAAAGTGCAATACCAGTTAAGGGATAGTTAATACAATCGGTCTCACAATAAGGAGAGTGTTAGAGCACTTAACAGATCAAATAGGAAACCGGGGTTTAAGAGCAGGTAGCAAAGAACACAAGTAAAGAAACATAATTAAGAACAATATATATAAGCTTTTCAAGGATGACGTATATTAATCTGAAGGTTTCTTACAAGAGTTACAATGAAGAAGGAAAAGGTTACAAGACATTAAGATAGTTATACTACATCCTACAACCGGCCATACTTGGAAAGCCAGTTGGAACATTGAAAGACAACAAAATCAATATAGAGTCAAAAGGCAGATTGCCTTTTGAATAGTGACTATGACATGCCATAGCTCACATCCTAATACAATAAAAAAGGATAAAAGTATATAAAATAAAAAGTTACAGTCAAAGATGTTAGGACCAAGTACGAACTGGTACTAACCGAAACTACGTGAAACCAGATAAAATAGTGCGGAATCCTATTTGATTGGCGATCCAATCAGGGAGAACGTTAATCTGATCAAAACTATTGATTAGAAAACGTTAAGAATTGATTAGCAATGATCAGGAACGCTCTATGAAGTTGGAAGGGACGACTTGGACGTTCTGGGACGGCTAGGGTTGTGAATTCTTGAAGTGTTTTATTTTTCAACGAATTATGTGGCATTTATAGGTTACAATCTTCATTCGTATTACTGAGCCATGCGTATGGCTCAGTCGTGTGACAGAGTCATATAATCCATTCACACGTATGACTGACCTACAAGATTGATTCATTCGTACGACTGAGCCAGTCTTATGACTCAATCGTGTGTTTGGCTCAATCACATGGTTCAGTCGTGCGACTGGCCCATTAGCATGGTCCAGTCATGCGAATGGATCATAAGCCTTAGATAAACACATTTCTGAACATTTAATGATTCAGAACTATGTCTAACAACTGTAAGCCCATATAACGTGTTCATACAACCCTGTAATAAACAATAATATAAATAGACATGACATTCAATAACCAATAATCATTCAATAAAGAGTTTTCATTACATATATCAATAAATTACATCAATGTAACAAAATGAAAGTCATTTACATTTAAGCACTAGAACTAGAACTAGGTTCATGTGTACCAACAAACTCCCCCTTGGACCTAGTTCTATCTATTCTTTGACCTCCTTTGTGAACTCTTCATATCTCTTGATTCTTTCTTCTTTTGAAACCCCAACATGAATATCAAGTTTAAAGCATAAGCGTATAACATTTTGAAACTGAAGTGCTTGCATGATATCCTGTGTATCAAAAAATAGTGGCCACTTGTACAATGTATAGACATCAGCTGCTGACAAGTTTGTGAGCCACATTGGGTCAAACACCCTTATTGTCCCCATAGTCCCCTCCCGATCCAAAACTATGACGGCTTCTCTAGTGTGCCATTCATAGTACCACCATTTGAAATGGGGTGTAAAGTCTTGTGGCATTACCCTCAAAAGTATACGAGACATTGTGCGTGGAGGGTGCCATTTCAAGACTACTGTTGGCCTGCTAGTAGTGGGATTAACTTTAGCCCTTTTGATATACATCGTCTTCTGTTGAGGTCTAAAGTTAACCCACCTGGTAGGGTACTATCTTTTCAACGCAAACTCAAACCAATCTGACATCTTCTTCGGGTCGGCATATAGTAGCTTTAGGCGTGCCAGTTGGTTGAGCTCAAAACCGGGAAGAGTCTTTAGATCATGTAGAAATCTAAAGTACTTTATTCCCTTCTCCCTCTTTACTACTTAAATACTAAGATCCTAAAAGTATTCCTACGCTACGATCTTCCCTGACACCTTGAGATGCTTCTTCACTTTGTAGAGCTTGGTGTAAATACTTGGCTTTGGTGCAGCTCGCCGGGATCGGATCTCTGAAAAACTAGCCGCCCATTCAGCCTTTCTGATGTCCACATCGGCATCCGAGGATGGGGCATGACTTGTTGATGACTCTTCCTCCTTTTCCTTTTGATTCAGCTTCTCCAATGTGTCACTCCCGAGAGTACTACCCAAATTGGGAACCATATTTCCCTCTCGATCAGTGTACTCTGGATAGTGCTGGGCTGTGACATCTTTAATCCCTATTTCATCCACGTCGTTCAGCTCATTGTCACTAGCCACATCAATGGTATGAGCGTCATTGACGATCTCATCCGGATTAAGCCAGAACATCTCAGCAAGTTGCTCGTCAGTAAGGTCATGAATTGTTTCTCCTTCTTCATTAGTATAACTCATGGACCTCCTGACGATCCCTTGCAAATCAAGTATCATTGTTAATTGAGACTTCATTTGCTGTAGAGGAGCAACATCATAATCATCTTGCTGAGATGTTTGATCTGCTTGAATTAAACATGCAACATATCAATAATCAGTAAGTAATCAAGATAATCAAACATTGAATAATAAAATATAAACATTAATTACATAACATTAATACATGATTTCAAGTACAAAAGTTTAATAAATTGTAGACATCTAATCTTTACTTTTGCCTTGAATCATTGTCGGGTCTTCTACAGACGGGGAAGTAGGTGGGGCAGTTGATGATGCTCCTTTGTCTTGCCTTTTCTTCGTTCTTTGCTCTTGACCATGAGTAGAGGCAGATGCAGTTGCATCTCCTTCTTCATCATCATCACTATTCTACCCACCTCTTGTCTCTTCTTCATCACTTCCCTCATCATCACTATGATCCTCTTCATCATCATCTTCATCTTCCCCTTCTCTGATCTTCAGAGGCTCATCCTTAGATCCTTTGAGTTTGAGCATGATCTTCTTATTAGCAGCCTTGAACTCCTCCAACTTCTTAGTTGATTCCTCTTTATGCTCTTGGAGTTGGGCAATCTGATGTGCCTGCTGTGAGATCTGCTGAGCTTGGGAAGTATTGAGCTCCACCAGCTGATGTAACTATGTAGTCTTTTCTTCATCAGCGGCTAACAGCTTCAGCACCATTCTGTTCAGTGCTGACAGATGTTCCTCCACACCAACGGGAGGAAGGGATGATCCTGTGGTGTATCTGGCGTGTAAAGAGGGGCCGGCTTGGTGGCTGGTGGTAGTAGTGGTGGCTGTGGTGAATATGGGGGGTGGTGAATGAAAGGGTGGAGAAGTGGGTGTAGTGGTGGAAGGTGGAGGTGTGGTAGTAGTAATGGGTGCTGTGGTAGTGGTGGTGGGAGGTAAAGTGGTGGTGGTGGGTGGTGTAGTGGTGGAGGTGGTGGTACGCAGTGTAAATCTTGGCCTCTTCCCCTTCTTCCGTTAGGGCTGAGCCATCCTCTTCTTCTGAGTCCCCTTTGACCCGGAGGCTCCCCCTTGGCTGTTGGGTTGGTCTAGGGAGTAAGATGGATCAGAAGTAGCCTCCCCAGACACACCCTGGGGTTCACCAACCGCCCTCATGCTTCTCTCAGTGGCTACAACACGGCTTCCCACTGTTCGTACCAGAGGCTCTTCGTCTGACTCCTCCTACTCATCAGGCTAAAAGCTAGGGTGAATAGGAGCTGGTTCGGGTTCACCCTGACTGTCTCCTCCCTGATTTGTATCATGATCATCACCGTCAGAGTCATTGGAGGGTAGAGCTATCTGCTCAACATCAGAATCACTATCGTCATGGCGCCACTTCCTCTTTGTTGGCACCACATAGTCTTCACGGGCCAGATGCCCAACCAGACGCCTTACCGGGGGCTTCACCTCCTTGCCCCGGTGCACCTTCATCCGCCTGAGTGTGGTGTCATCCATCACCTCTAGGACCACGTCGTCCTCCTTCTCCTTGGGTATTGATGGGAGCTTCTGATCGATGATCATCTGCATGAATCGAGGGTGCATGCAGAAGCTCTCTTTGCCCTTAGCCTCAATGTTCTCCACCAGATAGGTGAAGATCTTCCTCGAGAAGTTGAAAGGGTGATTCAACACCAAGGCCACGTAGGCGTTCTACATCTGATCAGAAAGCTCATCAAAGCCTCCAACCTGAGAGGCAATGCATCTCAGCAACTTATGGGCCAAGTACTTGAACTGGGGGCACAGGTTCCTCTTGTTGAGCTCACCTGCGTTGATGTCCCCAGAGTACTTGTCTCTAAGGAAACATTCTCAAACTGTAAGGGGATGCAATCGTGTGGGGCAATCAGCATCATCCCCAAACTCTAAGACAGTCCTGAGATCCTCCTCTGTGATCTCTATAACCTCCCCAAAAATGGAGCTCCTGATACGATGGGGCTCAGAAGACCTGTCTACTGCAGCGCTTTCCCAGAAAGCCTACTGTACTGATCTATATGGTGTGCACGGTATCGAGATAGCCCTGAGGATCCTTGATCACCGTAGAAAGGTAATGATGTCGGCAAACTCCGTTGCGTTGCGGGATGACAGGTCAAGATGAGCACAAATGTTGCGCTTTGTGCTCATCATCCATCGACTCATCATCTGTGACACAAAGTAAATAAACGTTAGTAAGTGTCAAAGAGTAACAGTTTGGTTCAATGAACATGAAAATTTTGTTCAGTCGGCGAACGAACTATGCGACTGAGATCTAGTCGTGCGCATAGACTGTGCGACTGAGATCTAGTCGTGCGAATGAGCTTATGCGTACGACTGAGTCATGCGATTGGGCTTAGACATATGATCTTTCTTGCGTTAATCTCAGTCGTGCGACTGAACTCACACGTATGGTTCAGTCATGCAAATGTGCAATTTGTCTATCTTAGTCGTGCGATTGAGCCATTCGCATAGCTCAGTCGTACGATTGAAGTTCATCCGGGTGTCCATTCGCATGACAGACGGTTTGTCCATTCAAAATCAATTTTTGAGCAAAATTTGATGTTAGACATTGTGGATTGGCTCATTAGGTTCGCATATGTCCGACTAAACTCCTAACAACTTTTATTTGATCAAGATTCTTAGTTTTAGTGGTCTAAAGGTCAAACTCAGTTTCGGTTCGTATTTAGGTCTTATTTCGACCATGTTGTTGTGAGTTACTATTTTAAGGAATAACATTGTCTCTTAGTACCTGTATAATTAATGCAAATCGTCAGTAACTTTAAACACAAGTCTATATAGATCAAATAAAATTTTGGTAGGGGGTGTGTGTGGTGCGTCTGTAAGGGCAATTGAAGTCAAAGAGCGACTCTGACCGACCCCCCCTCTATTTATACTGGGGTGACATTCAGTCGTGCGATTGAACCTAGTCGCATACTTGATTCGTGCGACTGAGGGTCAGTCGTCCGACTGGCCCCATTCGGTCACCTCCAATCATGCGATTGAGGGTCATTCGTGCGACTGTCACAGTCGGTCACCTACAATCATGCGATTGGGTTCTAACTTATGGTCCAATTGTACGACTGGTCCATATTCATGGTCCAGTCGTGCAAATGGCTCACACTTATGAAATTTTGACTTTATGACCATTTGACACTTAGCCACTTTTTTTAACAGTTGATAAATCATTTTGAGATTTTGATCATCTCAGACATGAGCATTTTGAATTACAGAACCTTTGATCACCTCAGACGTGATCCATTTATCCACCTGATCACCTCAGACATGATCCATTTATCCACCTAATCACCTCGGACGTGATCCATTTATCCACCCGATCACCTCAGACGTGATCCTTTTACTTTTTCAGAAACAAGTGCTTCAAGATTTACGTTAAGTTCATTTTGTGACATTCAAAGAGATGAATCTCGTAGCACAGTCCGACACTGACACACTATACATAAAACTTGAAAAACTAGAAAACTAACCTAAGTAACAAAAGTAAACATGTTTTTGTGATTTTATTAGGCCGGTTTAAAACACTTTAACAATCGTTTTAAAATGATTCTTCCCCTGAGCAGAACAACCTATTAGCATTAACATCATTTCTAAGACAGATTCATATGGAATCAGACAGGCATAAACACAATTACTTGGAACATTTATAGATATATTGAAATGGTAACAAACATATTTACATATCACAGTTTCTCATTCATCTAAGACTTCTAAGCACTAATGCAAATCATGCTTGATCTGTTATGTAACACACATTGATTTTGAACATCAGGCAGTGCAGCCACAACGATTGTCAGTATACTTGTCCACTTAAATCCATACTCAGATTTTGGACACACACCAGTGATTAATTAGGTGAAATTAGATCAACATATATTTGAGTTTCCCATAGGTATATGGTAATCAATCTTCCTCAGGAGATTTTTGAGCGGTTCGGGGATTAAGAAGATTTTGGTTCTAAGAGTTTTCAAAGAGATGCTAAGCCTCAGGTCAGTGCCATCGCATAACAGAGAGGCGCAAACAACAATGAATTCTTAGAACGGATAGGTTATGCCATGCCTCAGGTCAGCGCCATCACACAGTAGAGAGACGCAAGATCTATCTTCTTCTTAGAGCATTCTACTATAATATACATTTCAGCAGTGACTTTTGTCATCTTTTGCTGTGTTTTTCAAGTCTTTGCACACATTTATGGCATTTAATTGCTCCTCATCCCTTATTGGAAATTGATTGATTGTGCAGACCAGGGAAACTCTGGGAACCCACAACTTGTTGATTGATTTAATTTTAAGTTGAATCACCAATGGTGTCTACTAGTCTATTGT
>BJCN01199376.1:0-10596 GCA_018326445.1 Flaveria brownii
GTGCGATTGGGAACCCAGTCGCCTGGTTAGAAGGCTGAATAAAGACGAGTGAACACTGGGTACGAATGAGAACTCAGTCTTGCGAATGAGTGCTAGTCGTACGGCTGAAGGTTCAGTCGCATGGTTCATCCGCATAGGTCCAATCGCGTGGGTGCTCATTCGCATAAGTGTTCATTCGCATGAGTGCCCTGTTTGAGAATAAGTTTACTGAATCAAGGTTTATTGCTTTAGATATACCTTGATTAGAGGAAGGACTAGTTACCTTGTGTACGTGGATTGTGTAGACTGTTGTAAGGAAGTTGATAAGGTGAGTTCTAAGCCCTTTTCAAATATTTGGTTTTAACATTCGGGCTAGCACACATACAATGATAAATGAATTGAATGTTTTAGCACCATAACTGTGATAGTGATGTTTATATGTTTCTAACAGCTTATAAAGCTGTTAGGGGAAAAGTGGGGGTAATGAATGATTATTTGAACATTGTGAATCATTACGTGATGGTGATGATTCCAATGGGTCAGATAGGGTTAAAGAATGATTATTTGAACATTGTGAATCATTACGTGATGGTGATGATTCCAGTGGGTCAGATGGGGTGTAGTAATAAATAAAAATGTGTTAAAACTGGTGTTAAAATAAAGAATGCGTGGTGTGTAAATGAATGTGATAATATTGGAAATAAGTAAAAGAAATATTTTTGAAATGATAATGTGATGTAAATCTCAACAGGCCAGCTAGGGTAAGATGCCTGGGTGTATGAACTGTACAGTTAGATAGGAGTGATGACGATCACTTAGCTTTGTGAACATCTTGTGGTGACGACCCAAGATGATTAATTGGCATCCTACTGGATGAGATATAGTAACTTCAGTTTCTGGATGTGGGAAACTGATAGTTACTGAGTATGGGAAACTTCAAGTTTTGGATGTGGGAAACTGACAGTTTCTGGATGTGGGAAACTGAAAGTTGCTAGATGTGGGCAACTGGCGTCTGACAGTTTTTCTGGATGTGGGAAACTGAAAAGTTGCTGGATGTGGGCAACTGACGTCTGATAGTTTCTGGATGTAGGAAACTGACAGTTGCTATATATGGGCAACTGACGTTCGGTGGGACAAGTCCGGTGGGACAAAGTAATGATAAAAGTTGATTTTATTATATTGCCAATATAAATATGACTTTTGTGTGTGTAAAAGTGCTATTAATGTTTTAATGAAAATTTAGAACTCACCAGTTTATCTGATGTTTTGAGTATGTTGTGTGTGCTAGGTAAGGAGGGATCCTCTAATAATAGAGGAAAGCAAGTACAAGCTGAACGAGAATGCTATCCCGAAGTAGCTGATGGCATAGGATATAGGACCTGTTAATAATGTAAATAGGGAAATGTATAATTAAATACAATTATATGTAAAATGTTTTTAAAGTTGGGTTAATATATAATGTTGTTTAAGTCTTCCGCTGTAAGTAGAAAGCTCTGATTTGTGTTTAAAATATTAATCCAACTGCGTGACGTGCCTCCGGTGCCCTGCCGGGTTTAGGGCGTCACATTGTACATCATTAAAATTCCAATAATCAATTGATTTTAGAAAAGATTGTTAATATTTAGTAGTTTTTAAATCTTTAAAACTTGCATTTGAATATCATTGTTCTTATGGAATGGTGTGTTCTACACTTAGAAACTTTTCTAAGTATTATTCATCAAGTTTTAAAAATTTAAAAATCACTAAATAATTCGATAATTTATGTAAGGCCCCGTTCCCGAGCACCTCACAGTTGGTCATTCACAGCACTATTCACATAAAACATTACATATTATAAATTTAAGCAGCGGAATTAATTTAACAAAAACCATTCATTCATTATAAACATTGTTGTTAAGCAATACATCGTAGTTCATGAGTCACAAGAAGATTGGTTGAATGAATTACAAAACAACAGTATTGTCCAAACATGAATGGATGTCAGTCATGCCCGCCATGTAGCTTCACCCATGTGCCATCCTTAGCAACCTGTTACCTATCAACTGAAAAATGCATAAAAGTCAGCGTTGCTGAGTGAGTCCTAGTTTTATAATAAAACATACTTTACTTTTGTATAAGAACCATTCTTTACTTTTATATGCGATCATACATCATACGTACACATTGGTAATAGCATTATTATCTTCATCATTCGTTCAATTCGTACTTTTATCATTACCTTAACGAGTCTTTTGCGACACAGAGTCACTCACCTCGTTAGCAATCTTAATGATTGCCCTTTTATCCTATGAGTCTTTTGCGACATCGAGTCGCTCACCTCTATGGAAATCTCAAGGATTGCACTTGTCCTGTGAGTCTTTTGCGACACAGAGCGCTCACCTCTATGGCAATCTCAAGGATTACACTTGTCCTGTGAGTCTTTTGCGACACCGAGTCGCTCACCTCTATGGCAATCTCAAGGATTGCACTTGTCTTGTGAGTCTTTTGCGACACTGAGTCGCTCACCTCTATACGTTTGCTTGCAAGACTTTTATTTATTCATTTACGTTCCACTTTTCCTTCATCATTAATCTTTCACTTCATTAATGATAATACTTTTCGTTTGATCATAAACATTCCACATAATGTCACCTAATACTTAACAATATTAAAATAATAATAATACTTTTAATAATAATAAATTAATGATGATAACAATGATAATCGCAATAATTCAGAAATAATAATTATGCAAAGAATCGGGCATTTAATAAGCCTAGTCAAAGTTGGCCTCAACCCTAACTGCACAAACTCCTAAAAGATTCCTAAAAATTTTCTAAGTGTTCGGACGCATAGGCCCTGTTCAGACGCATGGGCCCTGTTCGGACGCATGGGCCCTGTTCGGATGCATGGGCCTGTTCGGACGCATGGGCCCTGTTCAGACGCATGGGGTCACTTAGGCGTATGGACCATTCAGACGCATGGACACTATTGGGGCGTCTCAAAACTTAGGCGATTGGGAAAATCCCAGACGCATGGGCACTGTTCGGGCGTTTGAGCCTGCACTTGGCCAATTTCCACTTAGACGTATGGCTTATTTAGACGCATGGGCCCTGTTCAGGCATATGGGCCCTGTTCAGACGCATGGACACTTAGGCGCATGGCGAAAATTCCAGACGCATGAGCCCTGTTCAGGCGTTTGGGCAAACTTAACATTTTCCAAGGAAATTACCAGACGGTTAGGGCACTCTTTAGGCGGTTGGGCACCATATATTCACTTAAAAAACATAAATCAGTCCCCATTCATTCTAAATCGACACCTAAACTTAGTTCTATCATTCTAAGCATCAAAACATACACATACATCATGATAATAATATCAATTTCACCAAAATCACACTCACCCACATTCACATTCAAAATATACTTACGGGTGTGAAACCCAACTTTATAAAAACGTTCATACATGCATTTTCCAGCCCCAAAATTGTTTAAAACTGTTTAAAAAGGGAATCTAGAACTCACCTTAGTTGTTTTCATGTTCAAACCCTTCTCTTGACCCTTCTCAGACGTCTCTAGCACCTAAAACCCACACACATACACAACCCGAACACACAATCATATTTATAAGCATGCAACCAAGTCTAGAATCGTCCAAAGCATCATAAATTCGAGAATTCTTACCGAAAACTTCGAAGTTCTTGTTTCTTCCAAAATTCCCAAGAACTCTCTGCTCTTCTCTTTCTCTCTCTCTAAAATACAAATTGATAGGTGAAAAGTAACATGGCATGGGCGGCCATGTTGCTTTATTCACCAACTTTCAAACTTAGTGTCCTTTTGGACACTTTTGGCCCCTTAAACTTGGGTTGACTTTAATTTCCTTCCTTCTCTTTCTCTTTTATTCTTTTATTTATTTCTTTAGAAATACTCGGGTGTTATAATTTATATAAGAATTAATTCTTTGTTATTTATTTATTCTTACTGTTTTGTCTTGTGTTTAACATATGGCAGAATTAAAATTTGAGCCAAAGCACAATGTTGCAGACTTCTTTAATGAAGATGTGCATGATGTAGTAGGATATGAAGACATGATCAGATTCTTACAAAGTACAAGATATGTGTATGCTATGTGTGCATGGCCAGTCATATATACAAGATTGATAAAGATGTTTTGGAGAACAGCTGAAATAGACAATGATGATGAAGGAAGGAAAGTCTTGAGAGGTTTCATAACAGATCAAAGAATGATAGAAGTTTCTGAACATGCTATAAGGAATGCTCTTAGACTGGGAAACAATGACCTACTAGACTTAGCTGAGCTTTCATTCAATGAATGCAGAGAGACATTCATGGCTATGGGTCATCCAGACAACTTTCCTAAGAAACATTTTTTTAGAGGAAGGGTGTATAATCACTGGAAGTTGTTACGCTACATATTTCAACACTACATGTCAAAGAGAAGAGCAGGTTGGGATTCATTTCCTATTGACATAGCATCTCTATTAGTAACATTATCCATAAATAAAAGATTCAATATGGCTAAATGGATTTTTAATGGATTTGCTTTTAATCTAGAGAAAGGGAAGAGAAATAAGTACTTGATGTATCCCAGATTTCTGTAGATGATTAGAAGAGAACCCTAATTTTCATTCATATGGAGTCAGTGGAGAAAGATTTGATCTTGAACAAATGTTTGAGACAATGTATAAGAGATTAGCTATGATCACTGGTGCTCAGAATGTCCCTATTTTGATTACATCAAAAATGTTGCAAGAGATTATGTGAACATCAATGAAGATCACTTTTATTTGACTGAGGATGCTCCTATATATCCAAATAATCTAATTAAGAATGTAATTCAAGAAGTATCTGAGTCTAAAGGTGAAGAAGAAGATGATGATGATGAACTTGAGAATGATGAAAGTTATTCAAGTGACGATGATGATGATGATGATGATAATGATGGTGATGATAATGTAGCTGAGGCTGACAAAGAAACAGATAGTGAAAAAAACAATTTCAGATCAAGTGAATAAGAATGTTAATGAAGAGGACGGTAATGAGGAAATAAATGATATGAATGAAGAAACTAATGCTGATGATGAACTAGATGAAGAAGTGAATGAAGAAGTGCATACAGGAGATGATATAGATG
This sequence comes from Flaveria brownii, assembly GCA_018326445.1. Taxonomy (NCBI): domain Eukaryota; kingdom Viridiplantae; phylum Streptophyta; class Magnoliopsida; order Asterales; family Asteraceae; genus Flaveria; species Flaveria brownii. The sequence continues at coordinate 5,114 of BJCN01199376.1, forward strand.
AAAATGTAAATGAAGAATTTGATCAACAACATAATTTTGATTTTGATTACACTGATGTAATGATGTCAGAGCCAATATTTCAAAATGCTACACCTGTTGTTGACTCAGCAATTCAAGCTATTCAAGGTGCTCATATCTAAAGAATCTCATCCCATAATAGCACAAAATATGTCTGTTCAAATAGAAGAGGTGCATGATGTTGATATTCTTGATTCCTTGAAATAAGTGAGTGAAGAACAAGAAGAGATAATTTAGAAGTTAAGAGAGATATATGATATGTTAAAAGCTGAATCATTAAAGAAAGATATGTTGATGAATGAGCTTGAAGAAAAATTGGAAGTATTGAATGATGAATGTGAGAAATTGAAAGAAAGCTTGAAAGATAAATCAAAAGAACCTGATGTTTTACCATCAGAGGAAGAAACAAAACCTGAAGTGTTTGAAATTATGTTTCAAAGAATCTCAAAAGCAGATAAAGGAAAAAAGGAAAGTTGATAAAACCATGACTGAATCATCTGATGAACCTAAGTCAAAAATGCAAAAATCCATTGATGAAGCATTAAATATGGATGAGAGTGATATCCGGAAATAAATTGAAGCTTTAGATGATATAAACTCTAACTTTCCAGATGATTGGTATGATGAAGTATTAAAAGACAAAGATATAGATGATAATGCTGAATCTCCTGTGAGAGAATTTCAAGAAGATATACCTTTAGATTTTAATGAAAGGCATAATTATCTGGTAAACAAAAAGTACAATCGAGTATTTTTAGATGGTCTGACGGTGTCATAAATAAATGAGGAGTATGAAAAGTACTTACTAGCTGAGTCCTTTGCTCCTGCTGATCTAAATAAAATCAGTTTAGAGCATGGAGAATTGACTTCATTGAATGAAAGTATTAATGTTGATGACATTCCAACTTCTAAGCTTCACCATCAAAATCTAGATGATATGAGTATTATCTCATTAAAATTAAGGTTACAATCAAGAAATTATCCTAGAAACAGGCTGAACAGATTGCAAGAAACTTCATTAAGAAAATTAGTAAGAAGTTTTCAAGAAAGTGAGAAGCAGAACAACAAGATGATTGTGCTTGACAATGATAATCCTCAATACCTTGAAATCACAAAGAGAACAAGAATTTTGAAACCTCATAAGATAAAATCAATGGATTTAGTAAAAAGATCACATGAAAGGAGGAAAGAGTTGATGGATATGTTCCTAGCTAGTGAAAAACAAGCTTATAATGTTTCAGTTGATAAAAAAACAACTGTGTAACAAGGCTAGATCTGCTAGAGACGTTGTTTGAAATATATTGTAAACAGGTCAATCAATCTCTGAATTACTAAATGCCATGATTGTTCCTAATAAAACAAAGAAGTTAAAATAATAGCATGGAAATATGATAAAGTATTTTATGCATTTTTTATTAAGAGAGTAAATGCTATTTGTGATGTTTATCATTTTCACTCTAGCATCCTTGCTTTGCTTATGCAAGATTTGAAGGAATTGTATAAATTGCCATTGATCAATCCTACAAAGGCACAAAGATTTTGTAAAAATACTTGATCAGGGTATTTCAAGAATGGCATCATTTCTTCAAACCTGATGTGATTAAGAATATAAAGAATATTTCAAGAATTTGAAGAGAAGAATGAAAAGTGCTTCAAGTTCGGTAGCAGAAGAGGATTTCTGGAGTCATTTAGTGATAAATACTTTGATAAAGTAACAAATCCTAGGTCAAAAGTGATAGATGGTACACAAACTTCTAAGCCAATTTTGAGATGGTTCTACCATGCTAATTCATTTCAGTTGATGCTGGTATGAAATTTGAATGATTGGGATAAGGATATAATTAGATTGTTTAGGGTTTTTGAGCTAAAACTCTTACATCCAAGTTATATCTCATTTTTGTCTAACCAAAAGTTTAAAAGAGTATCTTCTGAGGCTGCTGAGAATGATAGAAAATATTTCATGATGGTGATCAAAGTAATGAATGTTGTTATGGAGAGAATTTCTTTGAGGAAAGCTCTTGCATATGCAAACATTATCAACAAATATATCAAGAACATAGAATTCATGAGGATTTCAAGCAAAGGTGTTTTGGAGATTTGTTCAAATGATTATTCAAAACCAATTGAATTATATGAAAATGTTGATATAGCAGGACTATCAATAGAACATTAGAAGTGATGGAAAAGATGGAGATCAAAACAAAATGTATCAAAGCCAGAGCAAGTCATTTTGGTAGCCAAATTCAAGTCTTCTATTTAGAAAGCACTGAACGAATTAGAAATGTACAAAAACAAGTCTGTGTTCTCAGTCAAAGAAGAACCTGAAGACTTCCTAATTGACTGAAGACAAATGCAAATCTTAGATGGAGTATTGTTGAAACCTCTTTGAAGATTAGCATTAGTCATTTTTGTCTTTATAATAGTATATGGACTAATTTGTAAATATATTCCTTTGTTTTCATTTTTAGATAAATAGGATAGTATGTGTATTTTGCAGGTGTTCGAAAACAGTTAGACTTTCTGTTATTATTTACCTTACACATTGTATCCATTTGTAATTACTATCAATGAAAACAACTATGAATTTTGAAGTATTTGCTTGTGTTTGAGTACTTTGTGTTTATGTTGATCATTGCATTACAATATCATCACATTATAATATCATCACATATCGGTCCATTTTGAACCTATCATTTAAATATATATAACTTTTTCATATGGTATTATTCTTTTAAAAAATACACCATAAAAACAATCATTTTATCCTCTTTAATATGAGTATAGCATTGCTACACTTTTTTTTAAAGAATCAATATTTTTTTAAGAAAACGTCTATGTGTTGTGCCTATAATTTACGTGATTATTCACTTTGTAATTATCAACATAACTTACGTAATTATAAATATAACTTGCGTGATTATTTTTACAACATGAGTAATTTTTCTTTGTGTAATAATAGATATAACTTGCGTAATAATAGATATAACTTGCGTAATTATGAATATAACTTGTGTAATTATGTACCTTTTATGCGTAATTCTAGCGCGGACGAAACTACTCATCCGCTACAAAACACCTGTCATGCTCTGCGATTTCGTACGCTTCGCACGAATATTGCACTTTGTATAGTAACCGACCCTTACTTCTATATTTGTAATTAAATATTATTTTTCTTATAGTATTTTAAATTAACATTTGATAATATATTTATTACTTATATTTTTGTGATTAAATAATTTTTAAATTAAGTATTATCTTATTCAAATATTTAAGTATTTAATTACTAAATAATTTTGTTGTTATAGTAGTAGTAATAATAATAATAATAATAATAATAATAAAATAATAACTATTATTATTGTTTTTGTTATTATTATTATTATTTTATTTATTATTATATATTTTAGAGGTATTTTGGGTATTTAATAATTTTAGTATGTATGACTAAATTTGTTAGTTAATGACATATTACTAATATGTTAAAAATAATTATAATAATAATAAAATATAGTCATTGATAAAAAGTATTTAATAATACTTGGGTATTAAATAGTTGTAGCATTTAGCTATGACATATTGTTTAATATGTTTCAAATAATGATAGCAATAATAACAAATACACTTAAGTACATGATTGGTTCATATGGTATATTTATATTGTATCATTATATAAATTACTTAGTAGATAGATCAATCACATCACAAATAGCACATCAAATAAATAAGCATCAAAATAAGAAAAAGAGCATGATTTCATCCTAAAACACTAAGTACAAAGGGATTCATGAAACTCATCTTAAAATTAAACAAATGTCATAAATAATCAAGTGTCCAAGCTTGAGTGTGTCTAGAACCTATTATATCATTATAGTCACATAATTTTATGTTCTAATCACCGTCATACACACTCATGTACCCCTAAGTGTGTGACATGTAGTATATATCCACCAGATGACGTCACTTTTAAGTTTTATAAAAATAAAGTTTCCTTATTTATAAAGTCTCAAGGGTTGCGTTTTTAGTATTTTAAACATTTGTTCTCTAAGCTTGTTTGGTCATATAGACCTGATATAAAAGGTTATATTTAGTGTCTTAGCAAGTATTTGTCTTTGGTGACCACGAGACTGGAGTTAACTTAATATAGTGATATGTATGTAATATGTTAATATCTAAGGTATGGTTTATTCTACATCACATTTGTCATCTCAAAACCCTTACATTCTTATTACCAAGTGTTTCAAAATATATGTAGTTCCCAATTAGTAAGGTTTTCAATATTGACAGTTTTAGTCTCTCAAGTTTAAAAATATCACTTTTAGCCCAAAATTTCTTATTAGATCATTTTTTGACCCAACCCATATTCATTTTTATAAATTTAATATAATTAATTGAGTCATATTAGGTCTGAGATGTCAGAAGTTATGATATCTTTATTAAATTATTTTTAGTTTTACCGGTTATGATAAAACTGTCATTTTAAGCGTTAGGATTTAGGAGGCCGAACTTTAAACCGTTTGACTTCGTGCTTCAAAAATCACTTTCTTAGACTTATTTTAGTCCAAGTATTCTGAAAATATATAGTTTTTAATCTATAAGTCCAAAAACATTTATTTTTGCACAAAACCATGTTTTGATCGTTTTAACCAAACCCATTGCAATTAAATCATGGTTTTTATTTTTATGACCAAAAGTACTTTTATTTGAGTTAAGTTACTGAAATGTTATCCTCTTTTGATGTACTTGATTCTTTTTCTTTCGCATAGTGTCTTTTTACGATTTTACCGATTGCGGGTCCGTTTTTAGCATGTTTACCTCCGAACCAATATTTTTTTATTTCCGGTCATTTATCTACTTACAAGACCTAATATTATTATATTTAAACTTCTATAAAAGTTTCATTCATAGTTATTTTCACAACAAACTTATACTCTTACTTTAATCCACCCGGTAGCTCGCTTTTTAGCCATGTAGCCCATTTTGCAAAGCTTGTTATCACCACTATCAAACGCCAACAAAGTGTTTCGACAGAACCTAGAAGTGGCTTGTATCGTAGATAAAATACGAAAGGGAAGATTAAGATGATTTGGGCATGTCAAGAGGAGACCAATGGCGGCACCAGTTAGAGCAGTAGAGAACATCATCTTAGAGGGTAGGAGGAGTAGAGGAAGACCTAGGTTGACATGGGATGAGGTAATTAGGCGAGATATGATACACATGCACCTCTTTGAGCACATGATCGAGGATAGGAGTGAGTGGAGGCGTAGAATTAAAATTAAGGACTTTTAGTGGGACCTATAGGCACGAAGGGTATTTGAATTGTTGTGGGGCCTGATGTGTACTTAGTCCACATCTACTCTTTAACGGTGATTCTAGCTGCCACTCTGATGTATGCTTTTTCTTTCTCTAATTCTTTAGCTGTTTTATTTTTTGTATAATGTATGCTATGTGTTGTATGATTTATTTTA
>BJCN01199453.1:0-11499 GCA_018326445.1 Flaveria brownii
TATATTTTGATTGTTACAAATATTAATTACAAGACTTTATTTTCAAGTACTAAGCCTATACAAAAATGATCTAGCCCTATACAACCTAGATCTAACATTATTAATAAGTGGTTTAGTTAGTCTGAGTGGAAATTAGTGTTAGATGGATGTCACGTGGTTAGTTGTTTTCTTTTTCCTATGAATGTATAGCTTAAATTAGATAAAATATGTGATGTTTGATTTTGTAATTGACTAGTAAAATATGAAAGCTTATGTTGGTACATCAATTTCATTCGTAAGACATCGTATATACAAGTCGTGTGGAGTTATACAACTCATATGGTCAAACCCAGCAAGACAAAAGTTGTCGCCAATCACATCAGTCATCCCCTTTGCTATATATGGCTCGTATGTCATATCGAGTCGTATGGTGCCTTTGATGTGATGAGTGAGTTCTAGTTATGTGCGTCATTTAATTGACATGACGTAAGATTCCTTGTTATACGTGTAAATTATTTAACACGACGTAAAACTCCTCTTTATGTGCGCAAGATTTATCATATCCGATTATATTTGGAAATCCAAATTTGAACGACACTGACCATGAACACATTGGGAAGACCTTGGCTAGACAAACTCGAAGCGGGGAGGCTATCTGAGTGATACAATACTTGTTAAGTTATATTAAGAGACACAGACTTGTGATAAGTGGATATGATAAAGTTTACTTGAAAGGGTTTAATCACTTCGTAAATGGTATATTCGCATTAATATTTCAAAAACACACTCCGGGCAAAGCTTCAAATATGTGGATGATCGGCACAAATTAATAATTATGTACATGTGTGGGGTAAAATTATTGAGAACACCAAATGGAGAATTAGTTGTTTTGTTTGACTTTTTATTTAACTAGATTAATAACTCTTATTACAAAACAAAAAAAAGTTTTTTGAGTCCAATCGTAGCATGCGATGCGACACACTAGCCAGTTACAACAAAGTAGTATTTGTGAAAGTTTCATACATATAATTCTATAATATGAAAAAACCAATGTGAGTAATAGTTAGCTTTTGTTTTTCTATGATTTACCGATCGACTTTTTTGGCGGTCCCGGAGGCGGTGGAGGCGATGGCCACTATTTCCCGTCTCCTGTGCACCGTCTCCAATGGTTGTACGAATTCTAAAGCTTGATGTGCTAGTTGGTGGTGCGCGACGATGTATTAAAAAAGGTAAGTGGGCTTCATCTCTATATTTGCAGATGAGAAATCCTTCTCCGGCATGCGGCGGTGGTCCGTTCGCGCTCCCATTACCACTGTGTGCCGCCACTGTCGTCTCAGGGATCTAATCCACCCGCTGCTTTGGACGTGATCGATTAGGTTGCCTTGATTTGGTCTCCTCGTTTCTGTTGTCGACGGCGGTGGTCCCAGTGGTGATGTCTTTTTAATCGGGTGCATGTCAGCGTGCGATCTTTGTTTGAGGTTGCCCTGACCTCAGATCCGATCGCTGCTATGGAGGTGGTCGATGAGGTTAGCCTGATTTCTGCTCTGATTTAGTCCCCCCCGTTTCCGTTGTTGACGATGATGGTTCTGGTGGTGATGTCGGTCCGGTTGGTTGCATGTTAGCGTGCAGGGTTCTTTTTGGCCCTAGATGGTCCCGGGGGTGACGTTGGTCCGGTCGGTTGCCCGTGCCCTTTTAGATCCGGTTTGATTTGCTTTTTTGTCCCTAGATGTTGCTGTCGAGTATGATAGGCTTATGCTTAACTGAGACTTTCTTGTTGTCGATGATGCTGAGCTTTAGCTCCTCTGAGACGTTGGTTTAATTGACTTTGTTACTAAGGTCGATGATGATGATCATTTATTCATTTGAGACAGTAGATACGTTGGGTTACATGTTACACTTTGCAGCGCCAGTGATCTAGTTGTGTTGGGTAAGAATATTGTTTGCTGATGTCCATTATAATGGACATTTATTCATCTGAGGTCCTTCATTTTGGTTGTTAGGAAGCTTTGATGATACACCAACACCGGTGTCGGTTGCCTTGACTTGGCAGACATTTTTTGCATGCAGTCGTAACTGGACACCAGTTCTGAGCCGTGCTATGTTGATTACGATGCGTCCCATCTAGGCGTCGAATTACCCCGTTATTATAACGCGCAACACACGTTGTGGTCAAACCTAGTTATCTTTATGTTTTAAATTTTTTAAGATTTATTTTTTTATGATTGTTGACTTTCTATTTGTTTTTTTTTTCTAATTTGTATAATTATATTTTTAAAATGATTTATGATTAACGTTTTTAACTTTATTTATGTCTCTATATAAACTTCACTTAAAATCAATTTCTATCACTAAAGCAAGAAACTCGTGTGATCAATACAATTAATCACAAAAAAAACGATTGTCACGTGTATTAGGTAATCTAAAGGGAATCCAACGAGGGACCTAAACGAATTCTATCCATAGGTGCAGAATAGGGGTTTATGTTTATACAAAACCCCACTGAATCAACATTTTATGGTTCTCTTTTGAGCGCCACACTCTCTTTATCATCTTCAACCTTCAATCCCCCAAAGGGGTTTTCCAAATTCGCTCAATTTTATGCCTCCAATGGCTTGCAGACTCACAGATTGTGGTTTTCTTTTAAAGGTAACATCAGTTACATCGATATATGCGGTTGAATTGATACAATTCAGACACTGTTTTAACATTTGTTGGTTAATTTTTTATTCAGGGTAACCTGCAGAAACCGATTTATGGGCATAGATTTGTGTCATCGTTTCCAAGTGGTACGAATCTTTACTTTCAGGATGAGAAATGCAAACCCCATTGGACCCTTTTGTGTGTGCGTGTGTGTTTAGTTTGGAGCCATGGGGTTGTAAAAGTTCTATGCTTTATTGCACATTATCTGTTAATAAACATCATTTGAAATGTGTTCATTACAATTGGTGGTTAATGGTTAAGCCCCGATATCAAGTTTTTATGGATAGTGGCTGGCCCAAAATTTCTTTGTATATTATCCGTTGTTCTTTGAATATGTTTGGTGAATTGATGAACAACACTAACAGACATTGATATGTACTAGTTGGGTCATCTTTAGACCTGCATTTTGCTTGTCTAAATTAGTGTGGATCTTTGGTGTAGCGTATTCATCTGATCGTTTTACACTTGTATAATGTTGTGTAACATTTGTTGTCACACCAATTTTTTAAGTTTTCTAGAGTAATTTCTTTTTACTTAATACCTTTATCATATTTTATGATAATTAACGATATTATTAAAGATTTAACCAAGAAATAAAACTAACTTTTAGAAAATATATTTCTGAATCAATGTTAGTGGAGTGGTACCAAGATTTGTGATATTGTAATCTTTCTTAGGCACACATGTTTCTTGTTTTATAAATTTGTAGCGTTTAATTTTGTACTTCTTTTACTTACACATTTTGAATTTTGATTTCTTCAATATGTGTATTTCATACACACTGTTGGCCGTATATGTTCTTTATAATATAACTTAAAAAAAGACATGATAATTTTGCTTTCATATCACTTGAAGTTTTTAACTGTTTGTATTAGTTTTTCTAATGGATATATGACATCTTATGAAATTTACTTGATTAGACAGGCACATCTTATTTGACATGGGAAGCTCTTCCTCAATGTAAAGCCAAGCACCAAAGATATGTAATTCCCTTGAGAAGGGTTAAAACTGTAAAAGCAGTGGCAAGTCCTGTTGCTGCACCATTTCCAGTAGACGGTGCTCAACAGAGAAAAGAACTATGTGAAAGTTATGGCTTTAGGCAAATTGGAGAACCACTCCCAGATGATATAACACTAAAGAACATTATTGATACTCTCCCCAAAACGGTACTACACTTGTGCTTATTACCCTTTCAATGTCTCGTAGTTGAATACTTGATTTTTGACTCACAAGTAGAGGTGTCAAATTTGGTATTTTGATCCACTTTGGAATGGGCCAGTTAGGATTATGTTTTGTCTCTAACGGGTCAATCAGCCTCTTTTTTAAGAAATTCCTGTTTTGACGTGTTACCCAACCCGCCATTTTGCTTACTAGTGATTGTTTCAGTGAAATATGGGTAACATGTTTGCTTTGGCACAATGTTGAATGCTCATATTGAGTGTTGTAGCGGGTATTGTTTTCTTGTTTGACCATATTGCTAAGTTATTGAGCACCTATTCACAAATAATAAAGTAGAACTCGGGTGGACCAGTGGTTAAACTATTTTCATCCAACTAGTTTTCTCGTAAGAGAAGAATGAGCGGATTGCCCGAAAGAGGTGTATATTTTATGGTTAATGGACAAGTCCGACTGCTGCTCTAATACAGTCTGTTTAGAGTTTTTATGCCCGCATTTATTTTATTTTATTTTATTTTATTTTTCTATGTGCTATAGCTTAGATATTAAGCATGCAAGAAAGATTTTTCTACATAGTTCACACTTAATATGATTTTTCAACAAAAAGTCAATGTAAAGTAAAAAAAAAAAGTGAAGTTATCATCTTGTTCATTGACTTCATTCAATGTATAAATTATGGGATAATCTCATTTGCTATAGTCAAATTGAAGGACGAATAAGCAAATTTAGATTTAAAGTATGTGTTTGCACTTGACAAACCTAGGGTTTGAGGCGTTAGTTGTTGCGATTCTAACTTTTAACTTGTAATCTTTTAACATCTAATACTTTTTTGATATTTCAAAGGTGTTTGAGATTGATGACTTTAAAGCATGGAAATCGGTTTTAATATCTGCAACATCGTACGCGTTGGGGCTTTTCATGATCTCCAAATCCCCTTGGTACCTTCTTCCATTGGCTTGGGCATGGACAGGAACTGCAGTTACAGGGGTAAACAATACTTTTTGTTCTTTTCATTTTCTTTTATCCTTAAAACTGATCCAAAATAATTAATTTTGTCATTTTCTTCCTTTAAAAGTTCTTTGTAATAGGTCATGATTGTGCACACAAATCTTTCTCAAAGAACAAGCTGTTGGAAGATATTGTTGGAACTTTGGCCTTCCTCCCATTAATATACCCCTATGAACCATGGCGCTTCAAACATGACCGACATCATGCAAAAACAAATATGTATGTACTAGAAGGGTGCCCGCGCAATGTGGCGGGATGTCATTTTACATCTGGCACATGCACTTAATATTTTGTTAGTCTTGTAGTAGTTTTACAAAACTTTATTATGTTTTTTCTAAGCTAAAATTTAAAACACCAAATAAATGGTTCTGCATGACTACTTGTACATATATGCATTAACTTATTATACCTCAAAAATACAGATCTGTTTAGCTAAAAGTTTACACCAAAACGTTTAAAAAAAAGTTGTAGTCTCAAAACGTTTTTAAATGTGATAGATTAAAAGATATAGCTGAAATCTAAAAACATATTAAGTTTTTTTTGGTTTATGGGTAGATAATATAAAATTTTATGCAAGTGTTAGTAAGTGTAAGGTTATTATGTAACTAATTGTAAGGGGTAATATGTAAATAATGTTATAAATACTCCCTCAAAAGTGGTTGTATCTTATGCATTGAATAAAGTAATTGTTTTTAATTTTATGGTATCTTAAAATACCCCTCTCATATGCTTTATATATAGTATAGATAATGTTATTATCTTTTTTGTTTTATTGTGTTACTTGACCTTTTGGTGTCATTTGAATTACCATTTCTACTCATGTACGCCAGCCTCATCTTTACATGTGAATCTAGCGAACCTAAGTATTTTAGTTTAGTTGAAATTTTCACCAAGAAGAGAATGCTGCAAACTCCATGCATGAAAAATGTACACACACTCGAGATGTAGTAGGTTATGTTGCTAAGTTGCTTTGTGTAACATGTCTAAATTTATTGATTGTTACTTGAATAATTTTTTTTAAATGCTACAAGTCTACAACTTACCAAGCATAACTGTCCTACATCATTTGAAACTTTAGGTTGGATGAAGATACGGCTTGGCACCCCGTTATGAAAACACATTTTGATGAGTCCCCAATATTTCAGAAGGCAATCATATACGGATATGGCCCTATTCGCCCCATCATGTCTATATCACACTGGTAATTTTCCATTTATATAGAAAATTTTCTGATAATTTGGATAGAAGCGCATTTCTCTTGCATGGTTACATACACAACTGTTACACATACACAATTGCTACTGGTGATTAAAGGAACCCACCTATTGTTCATCCTCATTTCAAAGTTAGCAGTATTGACCCGTTCCTAGACCCAATTACTAGTGAATGGGTTGATTTGGGTCGCGTTTTAAAACGTGGAACATTATTTCATTGAGAGATTTAAAAATCATAATTGCAATAATATTGTTTTACTAATCAACGTGGTGTGTTTCAACCATATGTAAAAACCTTTTCAATCAAACCTGTTGTGACCGGTTACCCAATCCACCCATCTTGTCACCTTAATGTATTCAATATCAATGAATCTTGTAATTATTGATCATCGTCTTTTCAGGTTAATCTGGCATTTTGATTTGAGTAAATTCAGATCGAACGAGATTGGAAGAGTAAAAATCAGCCTCGCATGCGTTTTTGCGTTCATGGCAATTGGATGGCCGTTAATTATTTACAAGACTGGGATAGTTGGATGGATAAAATTTTGGTTAATGCCATGGTTGGGCTATCATTTTTGGGTATATACTACTTTCTCAAGAACCTATAATATAGGATCTTGCAGTCAAGATCATATTCTTAGGCCTTCATCCTTGTAGCAAATTAACTTAAGGAAACTAATATGTTATATTTGCAGATGAGCACTTTCACAATGGTTCACCACACTGCACCTCACATACCTTTTAAGTCTTCAGAGGAATGGAATGCCGCTCAGGCCCAACTTAATGGGACCGTGCACTGTGATTATCCTAAATGGTATCTTCCCATGTACTCAACGCTTTCTAGGGGTGGCTTGGGTAATGGGTCAAACTTCGCCGAGTAAAACGGGTAATTTTAGTATGAGACAAAACGGGTCAGGTCCACAGGACTACATACACTGTTCTTTTTTCTTTCTTTGTGTTTATAAATAAATATGCTAAACATGATTACAAAACTATATTATTACAGTACTAATCTGAATTTATGTTTTCAATCTAGCAATTTAGAAGTTCTTTTTTGCATCTGAATACATTTTGGATGACTTTCAACTCGTTTGAGCTCAGCCCATTTGAACCATTTCCTATTTAGTTAATTCCAAATTGACCCATTTCTTGATCAACTTAATAATCGGTTACAATGCTCACAACTTCCAGATTGATGTCATTCAGGTGACTTTGTTGCACTGAGAAAGGCTTTTAAACCTCCAAATTCTATTTTTTTTCAACTATGGGACAATTGTTTGTCAAATGTTCTAATGGCTTATTTTACATTTGACTTTTTTGTAAGTAATATGTTAAATTATTGTAGACATAATTGGATTTAAGCTAAAAGCTTATGGTTTGTATGATGCAGGATAGAGATCCTTTGTCATGATATCAATGTTCATATCCCCCACCATGTCTCCTCAAGGATTCCAAGTTACAATCTGCGGGCCGCTCATAAATCTCTCCAAGAGAATTGGGGAAAGGTAAGATTTTTTTTGCCCTTTAACATCTTTCATATAAATATATTAGACGTGGCAACTTTGACGCACTTACCTATGAACGAGTCATGTTTCACCTCGATAAACGGGGCATGTATGTAAAGTTATGAAATTTAGCTAAAAGGGAACATGTCAAACAAGATAAAAGTCACCAACTCATGCATATAACTTCATAGATCGTTTTATTCATAGGTTGAGATTATCATTGATAAGCCCAAGCCCTTTTCTTTAGGCTTTCCAAGAATGTCATAAGCTTAAGCTAATAAGTTAACACAAACACGATGTCATATGATTCTTGAGTTAACTAACATCATGTTTGTTCTTGTGAATTCTGATACAGTATCTAAACGAGGCATCATGGAATTGGCGTTTGATGAAGACGATTTTGACAATATGTCATTTGTACGACGAGGAACGAAACTACATCTCGTTTGAAGAGGTTGCTCCTGAGAAATCCCAACCAATCACGTTCCTTAAACGGGTAATGCCCGATTACGCCTAAGATGATTAGTAATCACACTTTGTTTTCTGTTTTTATTCAATTTATTAGTCATTAATTATATATCTGTTTCCCTTTATATACAAGACAAGATGACTCTTTTCCATAATGAAGCTTTCTTGGTGACTCATGTACCAATACTATTGACCAGTGAAATGCATTTTAGACTTTTTATCATCTTTGCTTTGTTATCAGATATAATATCAAAGGGCATATAGTTCAATGGTACCAATGTATTGGAATGGGGTCCCTTTCAAGTGTTTTGAGATTCAAGTCCATTGTGAAAAAAAGGTAGTTGAAGCTTGGCCTCTAATGATCTTCCAAAAAAACATAGGATGCCATAATGATCTTCACTTGTTAGCCAACTTCCATAAATAAAGATGATAACATATAACGTATTTGACAAAAGTAGTTAAAACTAGAACTGTGATAGCTTAGAAAGAACTCCAATTTTATTTTTGAATGCGACTATGAGTAGCTTCTTATATCCGCAAGTCAAAATACTATAGGACTCGTCAATGCTTGCTGAAACTACTTTAATTAACTATATACTAACTTTTAAGTTTGTTTTTGTATTGTTAATTGTACCTTTGGCATATTTGGTGGTTTTCTTTTTTTTATTTATTTATTTTTACTTCTAATCTTATACTTTTACATCTTTTATAATCTAACTTCAATATTTTTTTACTTTCAACTTTGATCCATGTACTTTTTATCTTTTACTAATTTTTTGTTTTTTTGTTTTAGTCTAAATTTGGGAGTTATCACGCCACTACGTGCATGTATGATTCAATGTTTTTACGTTTATTTTTTCTAGTTTTACGACCCCGATGTAAGGCGCAGATCCTAGATCAACTTAGTTATTGTGTTCTATTTTTTACATTTTACGTGTGTGGTTTAACGTTTTTACATATACTTTTCTTTTCGTTCGGTTTTATTTTTTCCGTTTTTATTTCTTTTATACGACTTTTCCGGTGTTGTGGTTGGTGGCCTTGATTTGACACCGGTGCTACTTGACACGGTTTTACGCACTTGACAAAAGCATTTGACAAAAGTAGTATTAGTAGGAAAAAAAGTATATAATGCATGATGTAAGACATAAATACTTATTAGACATGTAATTACTTTAAAATAACGCTAAATATGATTTTGTTTTTAAATGCTACGTGCTAATAAGCTCTATTTAAAGATTACAAGTAACAATCTCACTCGAAAGTTAACAAAATAAGTTTTTTTTATTGGAATTTGGGTAGTTTTAAATAGTTTTTGGATTCCTTTGGGATCCTTCCTATTTTGGTATGTGTCAATTGGCAGTGATGAAGATGTTAACAAGATGGGTAGTTGTTTTTCATTCAAGAAATATAATTGATGATTTAACTCCACTTAACAACAAATTCATACCAACCATTGCTCTACCAACACCACCTCAACCACCACCGCTACCCCCTGCCACCTCCGTTACCACTATTTCCTGATAGCCGATGCCCAACGACACCATTACACATAAAATAACGTTGCCAAACGATGAAGTCCGAACAAAAAACATAAGTAAATTGGATTAAACCAGACAAATAAAACCATATCGACACGTTTTAATTGAATTAGGAATCTATATCAACTGATAAAATTTGATAGATAACAACTTTATCGTGATTATAACACGACTTTTCAAAGACTAAAGAAACAAACCTACCAAAAGGCCTTTGGCCTGGTGCGCTAGCGGCTTCAAGGAGTTTGAAACTAGTGTCTTTTTTCATTATGTTGAGATTTAAGTCGTATAATAAATAAAACTGTAAAACACAATGAATGTGTAAGTTACCTGTTTTAATAAAAATAAAAAAGAAACTGAAAGATAATTATAGTTAGATTTTAAATATTTTTATTTCCCATAGAAGTTGATTGATGCAAACAAGATGAAAGAACATTTATAGGTCACTAATATCTTTCACTCTTAAATATACACTATTTTTTTAATATTTTTTAATGATTAGCACATACTATCTAATCATATACCTAAATCTACAATTTTATTTATCATAGGACATGAAATCTTAACAATGAATGAATACTTTTGTCTGGGTACCATGTGTTCAATCTGCAAACACTATAATAACTAATTAATTTTAATAATAATTGATAAGTTTACACACTAATTGTACGCTACTTGTATTGATAGCCCCATAAACAAACAAACAAACATACCCAGTATGTTCTACTGAGAATAGAATCTGGGAGAGGTAGGTGGTGGTCAGTCTTTCCTCTATCTTAGGAGACAAAGAGACCACTTTCAAAGAGACCACCGACTCGACAACGATAACAGCCAAATTATAATGCATATATCATATAAGTATACATCACAATACAGTTTTGTATATGCATATGCATGTCCATAAACAAAATAATCAGATTATATTACATACATCACATACATCACATAAGCATTAGCATACTCATAACAATCAGTAATAATACATACCTCACATAAGCAATTAAACATACGTCACAAAAGCAAACACAACATCATTGAAACAAGTTTGAGGCCGATAAATTTTACTACGATATTATGCAATGAATAAACCAGATAAATCTACGATATTAACAATACTAATAGGGTCGTTAGCACTTAGCACCAAGGCTTCACCTACATTGGACAAATAGCGTTGCCCTACACATCACATGCGAACTATCGCATCAAGGCCCACTAGTAGTCCCTAATTTTAATTCTACGCCTCCACTCACTCCTATCCTCGACCATGTGCTCGGAGAGATGCAACTATACCATATCCCCGCTAATCATCTCATCCCAGGTCAACTTAGGTCTTCATCTACTCCTTTTACCACCTAAGATGATGCCCTCTACTACTCTAACTGGCTCTAACATCTGTCTTCTCTTCACGTGCCCAAACCATCTCAATCTTCCCTCTCGTATTTTGTCCGTGATACAAGTCATCTGTAGCCTCTGCCGGAAACGTCGTTCCTTATCCGATCCAGCCTCGTGTGTCCACACATCCACCTTAGCATTCGTATTTTTGCGACCTCTATTTGTCTCTCATTCATTTTCTTCATGGCCCAGCAGCTTGTTCCGCATAACATAGCCGGACGAACTACCGCTCTATATAGTTTACCCTTTACTCGTGCTGGGAACATCTTGTCACACAAGATCACTGATGTTGCTTTCCACTTGCACCATCCTGCCTGAACATGATGGGCTACATCACTGTGCATCTCTCCGTCTTCCTGGACGTACGAGCCTAGATATTTGAACCTAGATGTTTGTGGGACCGCCAGACCCTGAATAGTAATTTGGGTGTTGTCACACCCCAACCTTGACGGCGGAAACGTCGAAGTGTGAGGGTTAAGATTGTTCACAACCACATAACGCTATATTAAAATGTAAAATGCC